>CAJQUW010009909.1:0-229894 GCA_907163375.1 Prostheceraeus crozeri
TATTCTTTTATGATTTTTTTGATTAATGCAATCAAACATTAAGAAGCGTGATAAACAACAAACGCAAAACTGATAAAAACTGTACATTAACCCAGTGTCCCATACATGACAAGAGATTATGCTTCCAAAAGAATATCATATATAAAATCACATGCATGAAATGTCAAAAAAATTACATTGGAAGCTCAATAAGACCACTGCATGTACGGATTAAAGAGCACATCACCATCAATCGCTCATCTGTACATAGACACCTTCAACAATGCGATAATAACACACGCAATATCAAAGTTGAGATCATTGGCCATGACAATGATAGTGCAAATCTCAGACTCCGTGAAGCTGTTTATATAGATAAGTTTAAACCTAAGTTAAACAGCCGGGCTGAGATGGAAGACTACAGAGATTTCTTATTTTGCTAAATGCAATCTGTAGGCCCTTCTCAATATCTTTTTGAAGTTGTACTAAGTTGAAACTATAGAACTATGAAGACATCATCCTTTTTTCTTTTAAATCATACTTTGTACCTATTGAAAATTAACTAGTCATTAGCTTGTTTTTTTAACTTTGTTACCTTGACGCACTTTGCTACGTTGAATTTTTATACTCCCTGATGATATTGACCGGTGGTCAATGAAATACGTATCGGAGTTTGTAATAATTTTTCTACTTCATACATTTTTTATATTTTCTATCAATATAAACACTTGGCCTATTCCCAGATTTTCTAATTGCTTTCTCTATAGTTTCTAGTGGACGCGAAACATGGGCTTGAATAGAGGCTGATTAGAAGAGACATATCAGGGTGTCTACCCTAGCTGACGAAAAATATTCACGTGCAATTCCCTTACATTTTCAAAACTGGACATCTTGAGATATGCATTCGAATATTGGTGCTACCGCAGGCTGCTGAGAGTGCCTGAACGAGTGGGCATTGTGAAAGATCAGACAAAGGCTAAGCCTCCTGTGATTTCACTAACCAAAAACTTGCTTTTCGGAAACATCAGAAGGTGGCAAGGACTGGATAGGTCCATGGTAAGCGGAAAAGCAAATAGTAGAAGACGGAGAGGTAGACCTATAACATCGTGGCACAAAGACATCGTAAAATGGGCCGGGTTGAGTTTGCCTGTAGCTGTGAGTTGGTGAGAAGTTATGAATGCTACAGCAGTGCAGTTTCGCTCCTCCTGACTTTTGAGGAGAAAGAAGTAGACAGCATCCCCCAACAATTGGTGTTACTAGTCTGACTTTTAAAAATGCAATCAAGATCTTCAAAGCTAATACTTTGGGGATACGTATTCATACTCACTTTCTCTCTTCTGTATCTTCTGATTTCATTTCAGTGTCGGTATTTGGTTTGATACGTTGCCGAGCAGGTAATAGCTTGAGATGATCACCGAGCACTTCGGCACTCGATGTTCGGAGAATATTAGGGACTTGAATAATAGGAAACACAAGATGATCGCAAGAGAACGCCAATCGCCATTGTAACCAGAGAAGGCATCGACGAACATCGCAGTCGAACATTTTCACCAGTAAGCGAAGATCAGAGACCGGGACATATTTCTTCTCTGCGAGACATATCGCACTGAGGTAGCCTGTCAGCGTAGCCTGCAAGAAATTCACTCCAACTTTTATCTTCAGTTGAAAGAGATGTCAAGATTACAAAAAATGATAATAATTCATGCATTTATATTACGCTTTCAAAGTTCTAAGCGGTCACATATTTCTTAAACAAATGGCTTTTTAGAGTCTTTTTGAAGCGCATGGTATTAGAGAACTGTCAGCTGGCAGTTCATTCCAACAACTGAAAATGCGCGATCGCCATGTGATGTTGGTGGTCCACGGGATCACCAGAGAACTGCTATTATCAACATTTGCCTATCATGTTTGTTCTGCGTGGCTCATGAAGTTGAATTTCACATTGCAGATAATCTGGTGCTAATCCCATCAGGCATTTGTGAACAATAAGACAAATTATATTTATCCTAGCTTCCACTGGCAACCAGTGAAGATGTAGGAGGAGATCTTTTAGTTGAAGTTCGTGGAGTCTGCAACTGAAGATTAAAATGCAGAAGATACATTTAAAGAAGCGATTTCTCAATAACTAATTGATAAATAAAATAAATAAATAAACCTTGATTATATTCAGAAACAAATTAGGCGCGGAGAATTTTTTCCATGTGGTCGAATCGCTATTCACCCCTTTCTCATTCTTCTTGTGCTGAGTATTTAGCAAGAATGCAAAATGCACATATTTTAAGTCTTAAGTTACACCCGACCAAGGTTTGAAACAAGGTCTTTCGGACGCAGAGCGAGTACTGCCACAAAGCCACAGCGCCGGGTGATGCAGCATCTTTATAAATTACAGCTGATTGAAAATGTTTCACAGCTAACCTGACTTGCCGGCCAGCTCAACGCTTCCCCTGCCTGTTCATTCTTCCGATACAAATCAACTTTCTCCTATTTATTGTGAATCTTTAAGTGGTAAATGTATTCTAGTATACCAAACCCTTGACTACTTGAGGTAGACATCTGGCTATCCCGTATTACCACCATGCCTCGAGACCCCATACACTTAGGGAGCAAGACCCTACACACACACTGATCAAACCAATATTCATGATTTCTAAGTCTCAAATCTAAAATATGTAGTAGGTCTCATATATCATGCATCGCACATGGAAAGGCACGTACGTCTAGTCGTCTACCTACACATTTATGAAATTTCACATGTATCGCTATTATGCGCTTGCTTGTTGCTCAAAAACTGGTTGAGGACAGCCTATCTCGATGTTGTGGATGAAAAATTTAGATAGGATAATCTTTATTCCACATCACAAAAAGGTTAGAAAAAACAAGAAAATCACTAAGAGATTGCACTCGCATATTACAATATTTTATGAAGGAATGTCGGAAACGATTTGTTTTTGTGGATGGTGGTTTCAGGGTGAGAGAGTTCATTGTTCAATCATTTACACATTCAAGAAACATTACACGCAGAGGATGATCACTGTTACACTCAATGTTTTAGAATAACTTTAAACAAGATCGGTGAGAAACTTGCAATAAATTTAGGCTACATCAGAATTGATTATGCGAAATACACGTTTTTCTAACAGTAAAAGTTGTTGCTGAAGATAAAAATGTAGAAAGTAAAACTTTAAGATTACTATATCACTGTGTGTAATTTCGGCAACATTTCTTACTTCTCTCTTCGAAAAGACTTGAATGGAACCCATCTTAATAAAATCATATCATTTCTGCACAACAGAATTAACACAACAGTTTGTAAATCGATTCAACGTAGCAAAGTGCGTCAAGGTAACAAAGTTAAAAAAAACAAGCTAATGACTAGTTACTTTTCAATAGGTACAAAGTATGATTTAAAAGAAAATTTTTATATCCTAAAATGTCTAAAAATTTTAAAAATACTTACTAGAAGGACAAACAACGCTTCTCCTCTCCTCATGTGTAATGAATTGGCGAGTAAGTCGTTCTGTTCAAAATTATGTTTATCACTTATATATTGAAAAGATCCTATTTAACAGTCTGCCCATTCAGATGATAAGAGGACAGGTCAGTTTCCAATCAAAATACCAGATCTAGCTAATAACACAGCGGGATTACGCTATCTAAAATCTAACAAGTGTGTAAGAGAATTAATATTAGTTCCTTAACCCACCAGGCGGTGGGCCCTTCAGCCACCTTCCAGGCGGTGGGGGGGCATATTTATGCCCCCCCCAGGATATCCTAAACTAAATGTGCGAATTTTATGAAATGCTGGCCCTTACACATTTCGGACATGCTAAATTCAGTGGTGCCACTTGCATTACTTAATTTGACTGTCTTCATGCTATAAATAGCATTTCAAAATTTGAAAATGCGTTTTCTTTTCAGAAAAATTTTTTTTATGTTTTTAGCGAAATTTTATCATCAGATTATCGCAAAAATTGACTCAAACATGTTTCAAGTTCTCTGAATACAATGGTGGTTTTCGCATTGTAATAATCTCACAAAAAAATCTTTTATAGTGTTTAGAACGCATTTTTTCTACAAATTTTGAACAGTATTCCATATATTTATTTTCAAATAGCACATATACATGCCTACATGTAGAAAATACATTGCCTACATGTAGAAAATACATAACATATACATGTGAATATATTTTCAATACATAACAGTAATAAAAAAGATGTAAAAACTAATATTACTCTATAAAGTACTTACAATATCATTGTAAGTAGTATATGCAGCTTATTTTCAAATTTGAATTGGTAATTTGAATAATTTGAATAAAGTTATTTATAGTCAAATAAGTTATTCTATACGTAATGAGTGATTCCAAGCAATAACAATTCATTCATAGACAAAATTTCTGAAGAATTTCACTGATTTGATAAAATTTCGAAAGTGCTTTTGAATAAAGATCATGTAAAGGTCGTTCCTGTGATCCAATTTTAATAATTTTAGAGGAAATTGTCAAAAATACACAAAAAATAAGCTATTGAAAATTTCAGAATCATACGTTTCATATTTCATGAATTAGATCGAAAAATACAAAGGGGGGGCATAAATATGCCCCCCCACCGCCTGGAGGGTTAAGCTAAAACGTGAAATAGAATTGTATAAAATTATGCATACAAATTATTTGACTATTTTTAATGAGGTCATCAACAGGAACGAGACAGTTTCGTTCCTTTACACATGTAATAAAAATGCATAGTGTGTAGTGCACAGCAATAAAAGAAGTTGAAATATTTTATAACAACGGATTATATGCATCTTGTGCAACGTGCATGAAATTGTAAATGTTGCTTTAAATATTTCAGCCCAAGATATTATTGAATGCCTTCATCCCCAAAGCCTGATTATATTTCAAGAGATGCGCGCATGCGCGGACGCGGACGCGGAGCCGTGCTCCAACGGCAATAATGCGCATCAATTCATTATTAACTCTCCATTCTTCTACTGAGATAAATCAGCTGATACTTCATTTCATACTCTTCTACGGTTACACAGATCATGCTTAAGTCAAGAATAAGATGTGGATGGTGTAAATTCCATGAACTGCAATCCTTCTTGACGTCCAAAGGGCCATCTTTGAGAACCAAGGGTCGCGTATATGGAGCCTGTGTGCGGCGAGCCATGCTTTATGGTTGCGAGTCATGGCCGCTGCTTTCATCCCATGAGAAGATGCTTTAGTGTGTAGAGATGCGAATGCTAAGGTGGATGCGCGGTGTCAGACTATCGGACAGGAAATCGAATGACAGAATCAGAAAAGCAATGGTCTTGAGCTTGAGAATATCACAGACATTCATATCAGAGACATATATATCAGAGACAGAGTGAATCAGAAAAGTTATGTGGATGGAAGTAGATGGTAAAAGAGGAGCAAAAAGACAGAAGAAGACCAGGGAACAAGTGGTGCCCGTTCAGCGGACGCCCGTGACAGACCGAAATGAAAGTCCATACTCAAGGAGCAAACGTCTAACCGAGCATCTTCTGGAAGAAAAGGACGCAAAAAGGTACGAGTGAATGAGTGAGTGAGCATACATGACACTTCAACGCACTTTAAATATAAACTACTTACGAAAATGGAGTGACGAGCATGAAATTTGTTGACTTTCCTCAATTGACTCAGTTGACTACAAACAGCTTTGTTATTTCAGACACATGAAATACTATCCCATCTTTTTTACCTATTCGTCTTTGAAAGTGAAAACAACTAAAGCATTAAAATAAACAAAACTAAAATTTCGATATGTTTTTGTTAGTGTAATGTGGTGTCTATTGTCAACTTCACACAGCGAATTTTTAACAATTTTGCCTTACTTTTGGTGCGGTACTTTAAGTGAGACCATACAGGCTCAGACATTTCAGAAGAAGTCGAAGTTACAAGCGCTTAAGCCTTAGCAATGAGACATGTACCGCATTGTCACATGAGAAGTGAACTCAGAACTCGGCGGGTCATTAAATTTTAGTATTTTAGTATAGGTACAACAGGTAAGTAAGATCATTATCAGAGACACTCCAATTTGCGGACAGAGGTCCTCTCTTCAGAAGCCATGAACACGTTTTCAACATGTGTGACTGAAATATTTTCCTTTGCGTCAGAGAAACTTGCTCACTCACCCGCGAGGATAGAAATCGCTTCAACTGTAGCACAACACTATGGTCAGGTGATTTCTTCGAAGCGGCTTCCCGATGGTGTCACATGGACGATCTGTGCAGCAGGCATGGAATTCACAGCATTGAAGACGAAGTGGTATGCTGGCGTAGTCAACTGCAGCGATTGGGTGAAAACTGGCGATTTGAGATTTCTGGACACAGTTGTTGAAGGACAAGTCGTAGCAAGAAGAGATGACATGAGGGGAACATGAGGAAGCTCAATCTTCACAACATCGACCAACAAGACCGAGCAGCTTGGAGAAATGCCACTACGGTGGAGCAGCATTCCACTCAGTCTGATCATCGTCATATTGTGAAAGGATGACGCTGAACGTGGATTAAGTGAGCAAAGTGCAATTACCGGACACCCTGGAAATCCGCCAATGTCGCAGAAAGGCTGTTTCCGGAGAAATTTGCGGAATCTCTCAGAAAATTCTTTTCCGATGTAGCAGATAGCGAATTTTGCGGAAAGCCCCTTCGTGATATATTGGACAGGTGCCGAGGAGGGAGGATGACGGAGATTATCTCTTCCCTTCGCGCTCCGAGGGCGCTTAAGAGGACTGTTTATGTGTTCGTGATGAAACTTACAGTTTTTATAAACGTAACGAAACGCTTTCAAGAGACCAAACGCATTTATCTTCCAATAATGGCTTGGACTTTTGAAACTTATATGTTTCACTTTTTAGATGCTTTATTCAGTACGTACATGCTCATCTGAGAAGCTTTATGACATCTGACATGTGTTCATACTAGTAGTCTCCGTGGCACAGTGGATAAGTGATTGGTCTATCGACCTTCTAGTACCGAGGTCGAGCCCCGAAAGTGTCATTGGAAGTCGTCAGGAAGGGTATCCGGAATAAAAGATCACAACACTTTGAAAGATTAAAGTCTGACAATGTCAGCACCTTCCAAGCACCCAGCATGGAGGAGTTATGACGTTAAACCATCACACACGCACATGTATTCATTATAAACATTATAACTTAACGTAAAGGAATTCAGCCAATAGAGTACAACCTCAAAGTGTAAACAAAACTCGTTGATGGAATCTTATTGTGGCGTGTTAGAACAACTATGTTCGCCTCGAATGTAAATAAACCTCAGCTTCAAAAGATAAAACTCATTTCAATTTTAATATGGGCATGGCTGCAACTCTAGGCAATTGTGTTGACGTCAAGGGAAAAAACCGAATTTGCTTATGATTCCTAGTATTGGATGAAATGGCGGCTATTCAAGTCTGATCTCATTTTTCACCTCAGGATAGAACTCAATATTTAATTTTAGTATTTACAGCTATCAATCTGTCTAATGAAATGTCCACATTACTGTTGTTTCAACAGTCTCTATCTGGGGGATTCAAATACTACTGTTTATTGCTGCAAAGCTCTCGCTGCCTCTTTAAGCAAGTCTGCGGCAGAAGAATGACAAAATGTCGGTACAATAGCGAGTGATAAATATTCACGTCAACAATGCGCGAAGACCAAAAGGCAACCTCGGACACTATCTGACACATTATTGCACAAGTGACTGATCACAGTGCGTTAGACGGTAAAGGACAGGGAAGTAGATATAAGCAAACTTTACAGTGCTGGATCTGAAACGACAACTATTAAAGAAATACCGGACTGAAGAATTAGAACTGCAAAAGATAAATTCTCTAAACTAAAGAGAAAAAGAATGAAAAAAGAAAAAGAGAAAAGTAATACAAAAAGAAAAGTGTACACGTGAGAGCTTCTTCAGTGTGATGAAATGTTTTCCGCTCCCCTTTCGAGTTGAGAGTCGCTGAAGCCGTTCAAATCCGCTTGACCAAACCAGTGCTTTGTGTACAGAAAGAGTATTTGATTGACTGTATCTTGGTCTGATGTTTTCTTCTCTTTATTACTTTTTTCCTTTTCTTCTTTTTTCGTTCTTTTTTCTTTTGTTTAGAGAATTTATCTTTTGCATGTCTAATTCTTCAGTCCGGTATTTCTTTGATATTTATCGTTTCAGATCCAGCACTGTAAAGATTGCTTATTATCTGCTTCCCTGTCTTTTACCGTCTAACGCACTGTGATTGGTCACTTGTACAATAATGTGTCAGATAGTGTCCGAGGCACTCTAAATCTGTGGTCCGAGGTTGCCTTTTGGTCCTTGCGCATTGCTGACGCGAATATTTATCACTCGCGATTGTACCGACATTCCTCTGCCGTAGCTTGCTTAAAGAGGCAGCGAGAGTTTTGCAGAATGAACACACACACAGAATTAGATTGTGTAATCGTGTCACTTTGCTAGAAATGCAAAATGATTCAGGCACATGCAGGAACTTACTAAGAGGGCAAAGAGATTTTCAATGCATTACAGAGATTGAAAAATAGTCGTGCGTCGCTTGCGGATTGCTTGTGAATTCCTTCAAAATGGTCCGATCGCCACGATTCCTTCAGATTCGAAGAATTCAGATCATACCGCAAAATTTTTCTCGATAATGTTGACCCTTCCGATCATTATCAAAAAAGTTAGCAGACGCATGAAAAAACGTTCACAAACTTCTCTGTAGAACTTGACATCGTCTGTGTCTCTTTGCTCTGTGATCCGGTTGATAAGTCACTGAAACTTCGCACAAGTTGGCGTGTTTAATGTTGAACTGGGTGCTCATTGTTCGATTGCTATGGTATTATGTCAGCAGATTGTGCCATTTCATTAACATAGCATGTTCCAATCCTTCCTTTCTATTCAAACAGAAGAAGAGACGACCTGTCTAATTCTGTGTTTGCAGCAATAAATATCATGACCTCTGCATTATGACTGACTTCTGTATTTTGAATTGCATATACAGTCCGTTTCATAAAAAGTGGATCATCCTAAAATTTGACTAAATACTCGTAAAACATAAGTATGATACAGTAACGGTTCTTAAGAAGCTAATATTTTGTGGTCCTACCCTTATTGTCAATGACATTACCAATTCGTCTAGGCATTGATTCGATGATATCGTTGATTTTTGACTGATCTAACTTTCTCCCCTCTCTTTTTAACAGTGACGTAAGTTGTGATACGCCATCTGTAGGTAGCAGTGAACGACGAACGTTACGTTTTAGAATACTCCATACATTTTCTATGGGATTCAGATCAGGAGAACGAGCTGACCAAGATAATGTCCTAAGTCCTAACTGAGACTTGCATAAGTTGACTCTACTACTCCTGTGACACGTAGCATTATCATCCATAAATAACCAAGTCGATGGATCACCAAGTTGATCTGTCATTTGGCCAATGTTCATTCGTAAAACATTCACACAGCGTTCAGAATTCATGGTTCCTTGCTGTATGTGAAGTTCAGAGCGGCCATTGGTCCAAATGCCAGCCCAAATCAGTAGAGTCGCACCACCTTGTACCCGGGGACGATGTAAATGTCTAGTGTAAAAGTCTAGTGCAGCCATCTCAGTTAACGAGAGAATTGGATCAACTTTAACAAATCTCAAAATTAGGCGGTCTCTACTTTTGGATGTTTTGCGTGGACGGCCAGAGCCCTCTTTTGTGAATTGCCTTTTGTGAATGCGATCTCGTTATTGTTCATTTGTGCTTTGTATTGTCTTCAACCGGTAAGAGATAGATTTCTAGCTGAAAGCAATCAGGAGTGCTGCCAACACCACCGCAACGAAGTCAGGAAGCTATGGAACATGAAGTCCAGTTAATCACATGTAGCAGTTACATTATTGTTGATGAATAATGGTGCTATACTGGCTGTGATTGACCGATTTTCTTTATTTTTGTTTTGCTTGATACCTTTTGACTTGTATAACAACATACTACATAACAAAGGAAACAAATGTAATTTTATAAGAGTGAGGTATGATTTTGTGTAACATTGCTAAATGAAGATCAAATTATCTACTACTTTTTTATCTATAACAGGAAAACAACTCAATATCCATGCTTGAAATTTCCAACAATGATATTAGTAAGCACAACTGACATATCTTCCAAATTTCAGAGAAATTCGTTCAAGTTTGGCGGAGTTAGACAAAGTTGAAGTTAAGGTGATGTTTAAGGGTGATCCATTTTTTATGAAACAATCTGTATAAATGATCGCATCGCAAGAGAATCGTTAGAAAAACTAAAACAGCCATGAATACAAAATGAAATGAATTTGCGGTAGTAAACAAACGCAGAATTATTAAATAACCGCTTTCATCATGGACAATGCTTCATTTAGATTGAAATTCACTAAAAATCATCACGATTTTTCGCATCAAATGATGCTTCGAATGCTAACTGACCGTAATGTCAAAACTTGGCCAGAAGTGATCTTTTCGACGCACATATCAGTCAATTCAATATTCATCAGAGCCTAAAACTGAAATCATGATATGTTTCTAGTTGTAGGACGGTTCGTAGATGAATACCGGCGTGAGTGAGTAGTAGTGCGTTAAAAGCACTTCTCTGCGTCTCTGAACACATCTACTGCAATCCATTTTACACATGAAGTTGACTTCCGATAGCTTCATTAACCTCCTTCATTGATTAATTCTTACTAATCAGGAGAACGAAATCATGGAGAGAACTGAAAATTTGTTTTTCATTTCATTCAAGTTAAACCACTCTATTAGAAAACATAGCAATGAGAACAGGCATCAGATGAAATCCTAAAATGAAAAGTTTGACTCCATTAAACATGTACTACGAGATCGGAAGCAAAATATCGCCATAAATGCTGTGATTTTCGTTGGTAGCATGCTATATACGTTCGTAACTCTTCCTTAACTTTCAAATGATTCAAGTGCAATATGTAATTGCTTGAAGGATCATACAGTATGATGAAGTCAAGCATTTTACCATTTTCATTGAATATTTCAATGTGATCTTCGTGTGAACCGTTTTTTGTTCATAGAAATTTTAAGTTTCGAATCATGAATGACATTTACAACTATAAATACATACTTCAATTAAAAGCAATCTTAACATGAGAGTATTCTTGATGCTCTTTTGATCTTCCAAAATTTTCTGGCCGTCACTTCTTTCAAAAGGACCTGCCACCTAAAACACTAGCATAATGCTTAAACAAATTGTGGTTTCTGTTAAATCATGACGTAATCACTCCTCTGATAGTACTATGGGAAATATATCAAGTAATCAATCAACCGGGACGACAGATATAAACAAACGCTATCTATTTGAAAACCAAAAATATTCATTTTGAAACCGTCGCGTTACAGCTCACAAGGCTGAGTTGAAAAGGAAACCGAGTAAACACTCATTTCTTGATGCATTATTACACAGTCATCTCATTTATGTTTTACATACAGTTTGTCTAGGATATACGATGGCTTCATATTTAAGACCGTCACATCTTTGTTGTATCAATCAAAAGTTCAGAGAAATCGGATTAAAAGGACTGTAGGATGATGAGAAAATCATAAAAAGCTTTTCAATCAGTTCTGTGCAAACTGTAAAAATTAGATTTTAGCGATTAATTAATGCAATTTCAAACGCCTTTTAACAGAATTTCAAATACTATCAACTATAACTTGCAGTGGGTCTAACATTTTGAATATTTCAACAGCAGAGACCATGAAGGACAATGTAAAATGAGAGATACTCTGAGAATGATTGACATTGATTGGTATTCCCAGCAGAAATTACAGACACAATACATGCAGTTGAGTAATCATCGTTATAGACGTGTTAATAGTTCGTCCTTTGTGAATTGAAGTTTTCCGTTGTTGGACTTCACATTTACAATTGTGCTGATTCATAAACGAACGAGCTCTCGGAAAAGTTCAACCGGAGATTTACAACAAATGTTAGACGTAAATGTAACAGTCAGGCGGTTGAGCCTGTGACAACTGTACCCAAAGTTGCAAGAAGGGGAATTATATGAAGATTAATTATATTTTGAATTACATCACATCACAGATCACAGTGATGAGCAGGACCCTCAAAAACTGATTGATATTTTTTGCAACCAAATAATTGTAATTGCGAAAAGCAATTGACTGCAATAAATTGTAGCTAAATATTTTAGATTCACTATTTTTTTTACAGAATTTTCACCCCTAGCACAGCAACGAGCCATGAATGAAACTAGGTTACTCAATGAAAAAGTAATGAACTGTATTATCCTAAATACATTAAAGGAAAATAACAGATCTTCTAATCTGACTAAGCTGTCTCCATCAGAAACCTGTTCGCACGCCTCTTGAAAGCATCAAGATTATATTGGTCAAGGAATTGGTCTGGGGAAGTGGGTCAATACATTAGCTCTGCGTGTGCTTCTGGAGAAGATCTCGTGTTTCGGTACGCACTCATTTGCTGCAGAGCTGCTTCTACCGAAATAGTATCTGTAGAAGAGACTGAGTGAAGTAGCATCCCGTCTGACGGAGAGCGGCTGCAACCTGTTAGCAAGTTTTTCACCCATAAGATTCTTGACACGTTTCTCAACCCGTTCAAGGAGGTTAAGATGCGTTTGTGGGGCGCCTGCCACAGATGACAACAATACTCTATTAGAGGACGAATAGTCGACTTGTAAAGATGTCACAGTCTGTGGTGGAAGATAGCTGCTGGCACGATAGAGACTACCAATGCGTTGAGGTGCCTGCTTGCTAATGGATTGGATGTACGGTTTCCATGACAAGTCTTTCGTAAGCGCCAATCCAAGGAAGGAGATGGAATCTTGTTCTCTGATCATATTATCTGACATCTTAATGCTAGAATGATCATCGTCTGCTTTAAGTCGTAAGTTCAGAATACTCAGGGTTTTTGAAGGATTGAAGGAAACAAGCCATTTGGCGCCCCATTCTGAGACCCTGCGTAAGTCTTCACTACTGGTATATGAACAGTAAAGAAATGTCCGCGTAGTTCATTATGCTTCGTATTGCTAAGATTAGAAATCAGTTGATTTAGAAATCAATACAGAACCATTTTGCTGCATTTATTCAAATAACAGCAACCGTTTCTGTTAAAACTATCATAGCTGGATGAGATTATTATTCAAAACTCCGCATTCCTCGAACCAATGGCAATTTTTATGAAAATAGCAAATCTTTACAATGTTTCATGCTTGTGCGCATGCGGCATGCTCGATATGACAATATAGACCAAACACCATTTCGGTCATTGTAAAACACGGGTTCTGACAGTCAATTGACAACATTTCCGCAGGTACGTCCAAGGAGGCATATTCAAAATGAAGGTATTGCTTAATATGCACCAGAATTAACAGACTTGTGTCAATTACTCATGAAATGTAATTTATTGTAATTAATAATTACATTTCTATCACTCAATGTAGTTGATTGCAGTTACAAATTACTCCGTTTTTCTATGATTACATTTCAACCACTTCGAAATAATTGCCGGTGTTACACGTTTCCCACCATGCATCGTTTTCCGGACGGATATGGTAAGGTTGATGACGATTAACGGAAAAACAGATCGCGTTTGTAGTGTTGATATTAAATTACCTGCTCTTCTTTCCTCAAGTGTTTTCACCTAGCATATCTACTAAGATTCAACCTGAATATACTATGCTGAGATAATGAGTTTTGGATTCGAAAAAATAATTCAATTTGTCGTAACGCGGTAGCTACCTTACGTCCCGAAATGTACGAGCAAAAACAATACGATTCGAAGCTTGTACTACGAATGGACTTCTTCAACAGGCAGACCTACCGCGTTACGATAAATTGGATTATTTTTTCGAATCCAAAAGTCAACAAAATTGGTTGATCATCACCAATATATAATAGCAGCAAATTCAAACTGCCACGTATCGACAACTAGCATTCATGTAAGTTATATCACAGATATCATCATGCTAATGCAGTCATACAAGATATCCATTACTACAACAACATAGATTCTTATGTACATGTACATGCAATCAGCCATTCGCTCAGAAATCTGTGCTCCAACACTGCTAACTCACACATAGATATAAAAGTGTGATATTGATTTAAAATTATTACATAAATTTATTTATATAAATTTAAATAATAATTAAATTAATAATTTTAATAATTCATTTAAATTATAAATTTAAAATTATAAATTGATTTAAAGATCTATATCGGGGTTCTAGAAGAATTCATGCACCTTTCTTTTCCGCGAGAGGGAAATTATGTTAGTTTTCTGATGGATTATCCGATCAGCAATATGGATTCAAGAGGGGGTGGGGAGAACATTATTACGCCGGAAATTGATTTTACTTTGACAATGCGCTTCGTCGTGACGTTTATTTTAAATTGCCGTTGGTTTATTTAACCATCGGGTATTTAACATTCATCGGGTACATGTCCTGGAATGGCAACGCGCTATCGACCAGGCAATTTCAACTGCGTGTTTTATAAACATTCAACACTACTAACTGAAGCTTTAACGTCACTACTCCTCCATGCTGGGGGCTTGGACGATGCTGACATGGTCAGATTTTTCTGGAGCGCTGCAGTACTTTCAGTCCGGATGCCCTTCCTGCCGACTTCCAATGACATTTACGGGACTCGACCTCTGGATCGAAAGATCGCTAGTCGAAGCACTTAACCACTGTGCCACGGAGACCACTTAACACTACTAACTGTAAAGTAATTGTAATTACTTCTCAATTACATGTCTAAAAATGCAATTGATTACAAATACTAGCTACAGTAATTGTAATTGCAATTATGTATTGCAACATAAGTCTTAACACTAATAATGCAAATTTCAATTAGTAAGTGACTACATAGATCTAAATGACATCATCTTGTTGCCTGGATTCATAGCCTCGAAAAATAGCTGCGGCTACTATTCAAAGGAAAACGTCACTTCAAATTCATCAAAAGTTACTTTTAATTGCTTTATTGCAATATTTACCCGCGAGGAAATAAGTGGGTATGATCGTACGCATGATTCATACCTACTTATTTCCTCGCGGTTATTGTAACTTTAGTTTCTAATCAAGTACAGGTATAGGCTCTTCATCTTTGCATGTTCAGTATCCTTAGCTTATAATAAAATTGAATACTTTTTATATTTCTCAATGTTATCAATAGAACATCAAGTGCAAAAATTGAAATTGGTGAAAATATCTACGGAAAAAGTACATAATCCAACAACTATTCATTCAAACTAAAAAAAGTTCCAATGAACATAAAAGCTCAAAGGTGACAAATATTTTTTTGCAATTAATCACAACTAAATCCAGCAATGCCAAAGCAACACCTGAATATACATGCTATTTGATGATGCATCATAATTGGCGATGCGCAATTAGTGTTTATTCCGCAACCAGTGGTCATGTCATCGATTTTGACAAAGTAAAGATATTGAATCACGAGTTGACTTGGAAAAGGTGGCTCATAAAGGATGCTCTTTGAACTAAAGGATGTTATTGGGTTAGCAGCGTCAGCTTCAGTTTCAGTGATGCGGTCTTCCATGCTAGCATGTTGTGGTTTTTTCTTTTTCTTTTCTTTATTCTTCTAATTCATCAAGCTACTGGTATGTTTTAAACAGTAGATGCAACAAGTCATTTGGAAGTTGCAAATAAGTTTCCGTGCTGAACTGGCAAGTTATTGTAGCACTAAACGCTGGATAGGGGTTTCGTCCTTAAATTGCTTTTTATGGACTTTTTTCAAAAATTTACTGGCATCCGGACTAAAAGAACACAATGCTCCACATTAAAACTTTGACAAAGTCAGCACCGTCCCGGTGAGCAGTGGCGTTAAACTATCACTATTTACTGTTAATTTGTTCGACTTGAGCTTACCACAGTTGGCGCTTTGATTTTGACAACTTCCACATCTGGGCCAAGTTCTGCAGCAATACTCGGATTTGTACATGTCAGAATGATCGGCCGCTTATTCACCTCTATAAACGTTTGAATTGTCGACCAAAACCCTTTATCTTCTTCAAACACCAAGTCAACCTGTAATTGCGGTGAAAACACACTTGTGTATTGAAAACTTGTAAACATTAACTTGAAACAGCAAAATTTACCTCATCGAAAAGAATGAGAGAGCAACTTTCGAGAGTGAGACCCGTCGATTTCTCTGATGCCACTGAAATCAAACGTAAAACCTTTAATAGTCCAACTATTGTTTCGACACCGCATCTCAATCCACACAAATCAGACCGTACAATATCAAATGAATAGAGCGGACACAGGCGCAAAAGAGCATCCGATTTCATTGGACTAGCTCTAACAGAGCCTTGAAATACGCTTTAAAAAAACTTGTAGAGAAAATGAGTTTTGTGCACATTAACTTCTTGATGTTAGTTTTAGCGCTTCGTAAATTAATTGCATTTGATATATCATAATCACGAAATGACAAGCACAATGATTTATGAAATATTTGCCAGAACCATTAGGTTTTGATAACACAGAGATAAATTGCCTTGTCGGCGTGTTTGGGTATAGAGATGACTTTCCTCAATACTGATGCTCACGGCCAGAACTAGTCTCGAGGGACAAGAAGATCAATGTTCCATTGAACGCAATGCAAATTCAAGCCTGAATTCTGACGAACTAGAAGATTGACACCACGTAAAACGCATACAGTAAAGTTAGATCTACGTAGAGTCGAACGGTGTGAATAATATTTCCATTTTACTGTGTTCCATTATCTCCATGTTTTCCATTTCTCAGCCTTGAATTTACTACTAGGAAAATTGAGTTAAAAATATGTACGCTTCACCTGACACGAGCTGCTTCTGCAATGCGCGTGCTTGTCTAATCACAGGCCAAAGAGAGACGAATATCTACCTCAATTTCTATCGCTTGCTGCCATCGTATACAATGTCTGGGATAGAATTGTATCCGCTCTAGACTAGCCCACACGCAAATGAATCTATCTCTGTGATTGCTAGTATCAACGGGATATATTTCATAATTTTTCGAAATTTATATTGATGAAAATGATCATCCTTGATTGAGAAACCCAATGCATCATACATGTAACTTAAATACCTCATAACAGCAAATTGGAACATAAAAAAGCAGTAAAACTGAAATCATTACAACAAATACTCCAAGATTTTGCGTCCATCTGAGCATGCCTTCATTGTACGAGTAGCATGGCTTTGTGCAAGTAATGTAGGGGTGGAAAAGTTTTTCTTTTACCTTTCTCTCACTTTTCTAAATGAATTTCCTCGCGTACGACACCATCAACTATATCAAAACACCTTGTAAGTCAATTTAAACTTTTCAAGAGAACCGAATATATTAAAATTAAATTTAAGAGTGCGAGTTTCCTCACTAACTAAATTGAGAGAAATTGAAACAAGAGGAAAGAACAAAAATTTATTAACAAAAGCAAACAAAAATTGACGATACCAGACACACAAGACAATACACAACTGAAAAAATAGTTCTGTTCGCAATACAGTTCATGTAGTGGAAGACGCCCTGCACCATCAACTTAGATATAAAAAACTTAATCCGATTTGAATGAAATTTGGCGCATGCAGAAAAATACCTTGATTCGCTATTCAGACTTTGTGTTGACCGGGAAGTCTGAAATGGGTTTTCGGCAATTTCGAGGGATATGTTGGGTTATAATAATAATAATAATAATATGTATTTCAAAGAAATACACAACCCTGTTGAAGGGCATTGAACAGTCATTGGAAAATACATGCGGTATACAAGATCGAGATGTGAGAAAAAACATGATTACCACATATCAAGTCTCAGAAATAGACTTTGCAATGTTGATTTAAATTGAGATAATGAGTTATTATTAATTTCATCGTCGGATAACATGTTCCAATACTTAGCAATGCTCGATGTAAAAAAATGTCGACGATAGTCATGTCTGCTGTTTTTCGGCTGTATTCGAAGATGATTACCTCTAGTTCTAGAATCGGTTACTACATGAAACAATTCGCGAAAATCAACATTGATCCGACCATGAAACATCTTAGAGAAATATCAGTTGATACCTTATACGACGAGTACTCAATGATAGCAGATTCAATTCTTTGAGTCTTTCACGATATGGTAAGTGACGAAGATTCTGGAAAGATCCTGTCATCCTTCTTTGAACACCTTCAATTTTATTAATGTTTTTCACTTTGTAAGGATGCCATATCAGACTCCCATATTCTAAAACTGAACGTACGTGTGTCTTATATAATGTTATTGAGATTTGCTGTTCACAATGACAAAATGTTCTTCGTATGAGGCCAAGTCTTTGACGTGCTTTGTTTACCATACCGTTAATATGTTCATCAAAAGATAATTGATCGGTGATTATAATGCCCAAATCTTTGTATGAATTGGTGATGGGAATAGGAATACCACACACATGCACTGGAATACGTGTGTTGTTGGCTCCAATGTGCATCATCCGACATTTTTCTAAATTCAAAGTCATTCCGTTGGTGTCGTTCCAAATTTGTAATTTCTGAACATCTAATTGAAGTCTGTCTTCATAATCATTATCAGCACCTCGTTCAGACCAAACATTAGCTAGCTTTATATCATCGGCATATTTCACAACAAAACTATATTCAAAATCGACTTCGAAATCATTCATATAGATGTCGAATAGGATCGGGCCGAGAACAGACCCCTGAATAACACCACTTCGGATATGCCTCAGAGATGATCGATGGCCGTTATAAATAACCATTTGTTTTCTGTCGTTAAAATAATTTCTGATCCATTTTAATAGTACGTCATCGAAACCATACTTAACCATTTTAGATACGAGGCGGTCATGAGGAACACTTTCAAACGCTTTTTTGTAGTCGAGGATTAGCACATCAATGTTATAACTTAGGTCTGCATTTCTGCACAAAAAGTCAAAGAAACTCAAACCAGCTGTTTCTGTGGACTTTCCTGGTAAAAAACCGTGTTGAGAAGAGTGGATAATTTCATTATCTAAGCAATAAGTTACGATCGATTCTCTGACGATTCTCTCCATAACTCGACAAACAACACTTGATATTGCTACAGGTCGATAATTTGAAATAACATTCTTTGCTCCTGATTTGTGAATTGGTGTTATCATGACAAGTCTCCACCCATCAGGTATCGTTGCAGTTTGGAATGAAAGATTGAATAATTTGGATAATATCGGTGAAAGGAAAAATGCGACTTTTTTTAAGATAACATAAGATAAATTGTCAATGTCAACTGTCCCAGAGTTTGGCAAAGTATTCAAAACTTTGAAAACATTTTTCGGGTGAGAAACATGGGAGAATCATTGAATCATATGTTTGGTTGACAGCAATACTGTGATAATCACGACCAGAAACACCAAGATTTGAAAATGCAGTTGAAAAATAATCATTAAAGCTTTCAGAAATGTCATTTCCATGATAAATCGCTTCATCATTCGGTCCTTTAAACGTATTGGCAATGTGATTTGTCTTTAATTTTGAATTTACGTATTTCCAAAAAGATTGTTTGTTTGATGCGTATTGTAATGCAACTTTCTTTTCATGCTCATAAACTGCCTTTTTCTTTTTTTCAATTAAATTTTCTTCTGCTACCTGTAATTTAATGGAGTTCAATAATGAAGGATTTAGCTTTGCATTAACACAACACCGTCTACGTCGACGAAGCGCCGTCCTCACATAGCTACAGCATTTCGGAGACCAAATAGTTTTACTCTTACTTGGAATACAGGACTCGATCATATGTTTGAAAGACTCTAAAAAGAATATCCAAATATCATTTACATTTTGTACATTATCAAGATAGCTCCAGTCAAAATCATTGATCAATTTCCGAAGTTGCTTCCATTTAGCTTTGGAATATAGATACATTTTTCTACTTGCATTTGTTGGTGGTTTATAAGGTAATAATTCCAATTCCCATTGAATTATTGAATGATCGGATTTATCAAAAGTATCCATGATTTGAACATTTTCAGCGACTAGACCGTTTGTTGTAAATATTAAGTCCAGTAAACTGTCAGACTGGCGTCGTGTAGAATTGCAAACGTTCTGAATTAGGTAGTTCGAGAAATACCATTCGACAAGGGGATTGTCAATTACACTTATTATACTTGAAGAACACCAATCTATTTCGGGATAGTTGAAATCTCCAACAATACAGTAGTTGGCATAATCATCTTCAAAAGAGTTATTCAAAAAATGATACAATGAATCATCATTTATATCAACATTTGGGGGTCTATACACACATGAAAATCCAATTTTCTCGTTTTCATCGTTTATGATGAATATGGAAATCGCGTCATAAGCTTTGTCGACTGTACGAGTGATATACGAGGATAAGACGTCACATTTCACGTATATCATAACTCCACCTCCTCTACGTCCAGCTCGATCACATCTGTACAGAGTATAATTAGGAATGGAAAAGTAGGCATCCGGCAATTCATCATGGGCCCATGTCTCGGTAATGAAAATTAACGTGGGATCGACTTCAGCAGCATACATACGTAATGTATCGACTTTATTAACCAGAGATCTTGCGTTTGCATAAAAACATAGCATTTTATTATCAGAGTCTACTGTATGATTGTAGTCACATGGAGGACTGGGAAACTGCCGTAGGGATAAATCGTAAATCAAATTGGAAAAATAAGGAGATAATGAAGATACAGAGTTAGCGTAGAATGATACCAAAAACCGAGAATACGAATACAGGAGCGAACTCACTGAAGAAAAGTCCAAGCTTGGGAGTCAAAATAATTGATTTCGTATGTCAAACCGGTCGATGACTTCGTTATTTTTGAATAACTGACCACGTTTTATATACACTTTGTCACTTTTATCGGCTGATTCTCGGATCTGATTCATAGCTTGACGTAAACGTTTGTCTTCCTTACGAGTAAGAGGACTTGCATCTGGATTAATAAATACTCGTCCAAAATCCGTAATAAATTCAAAATTTCTTCGTAACTTGGATTGCGATCGAAGTACTTCATGTCTGTCGTTTATATTGAAAAATCCAATTTTCAGTAGCCGTGGACCATAAATGGAAGAATTACCAACTCTTACACAGGACTGAATGTTAATTTTTGAGTTACAAGCAGCTGTACACAAATAACTTATCTTCTCTAAGTCAGTGGATAACGACTGCCCATCAATTCTTATTTCTGATTCTGAGACACCGGATACCATAAGAAAAGGTAATCGTTTTGCAGATTCCGTGCGTTCAATTAGGCGTTGTTGGTCAACGATGATCTCTTTCACCTTATCCAGCTCAATAGAAAGTCGAAGTTGCTCTACTTGAACATTTTCCAATTTGCCCTCAATTACATCTATCTTATTGAGAAGTCTGTCTAGTTTTGAGCATATCTTGTTTTCCAATTGTGTGACTGCATCGTTTATTTTCTGAGTAATCAATTGCTCAATTCTCGACATAGAAACTTCATCAGAAGAATTTGCTGATGTAGAATTTGATCGCAGCGCACGGGCCTTTGGAGTTTTGTCTTTATTATTCATGATCAGAAGAATTATCAAAATAATAAAGGGATCAGACAAAATTTGAAATGACCGGGATTCGAACCAATGCACAAAAATATCGCTAATCCAGCCCTCAACCGTTACACCAACCGAACACGTGCCAGATTCCGTGCCAATACTATGCTAAGATTGCAACCTATATGCCTGAATGACCACTTGACGACCTTGAAATCGCGTGATCGCAAACAGGCAGCAACACAGCAAGTGAACAAGACTCGGATCACAAAACAGGATAGCACCGTCGGATGAGAGAACGAAGCGAGGACGGGATAAACGAGGATAACCACTCGACGCACGATGACACGAGGAGAAAAATGATGTAAAGATCAACTAAATCCGACGCGTAGGAATCACAAAAAAGGCAAATTTCATAGATTTTCACGAGAGACAGATATCAGACCAACCACACTCGATGACGATGCGATGGGTTAGACCACATGCGCTAGATTGGAAAATGATCACACTTATATTCAGAAAAATTGATGTCACAATTGCAATAGATCTTTATGAATGATCGTGAGCACGAGAAAAATTGCTGCCTAAGGCAACACAAGAGAGGAAGGAATTGAATTCAATAACATTACGAACACGGTTTGTGTGGATTACCAAAAGTATGAGGAAGAAACAGCAAGACGTGCAAGAGAAGGGAGAATGAACAAGAAGGCGATGTTCGAGAGATGAGAATGCGATTTGCCATTAGTAAAGTAACCGTTGTTATTTGTTCAAGTCACATACCAAACTTCGACAGCTTCAGGATGATCGATGTGGAGAAGGGCAAAGAGGGAATCCACATGATTAAGTTGTGAATGAAATATTCAACAAATACAGTGGTGTCAAGATGGACGAATGCTAGTGATGTCAAGATGGACTAAAGCTGCAATTTGTCTCTAGTGATTACATGAACGTCTATTTTGATCTATTTTCTTAATAGCCGATTTTTGCAAGCTACTTATGGTTTCAACAGTAGTGGTAACTTACAGAATGTTGAAATCAAGAAAGGCAACATTAGAACAGTTGCTAAATTGAAAGACTGCTGATCATGGTATTGATTTTACCTTGTGCGATTCATGCCAGGATTTGCTTTCACTGACTCATTTATGCCGCCGGACGAATGGTAAAGCAGGATTTTGAATATATTTTGGCCAGACATTCAAAATATAAATATTTTGGAAAGAGTCAAATTTTTTGATGGTAAAATATTGAATTATCGATAGTGATGTATTTCAACTTCCACCCGCAGCTATCTTCAGGCAACTATTGAAGGAATATCGATACAAGCAAAATTTGAAATTTACACTGATTCAACTGTTGGATAGGAAATAGAAAATAGAAGATTGAGATAGACATAGACATAGAAGTGCAAGAGAGATAACAGCTACAGTGATTTTCTTTTTTATTGAACACCTACCATCCATCTATATTTTTGGCTTTATATTTTTTGTCTGTGTTTACTGTTTTCATATATTTCTTCTCTTCCGTAAGGTCTTAGATTTGCTATCGGTACTTTGCAACCCGATACTACCTACCTCATAGTTCTATTATCTTCTCTCTCTTGTACGTATATCTATCTCAATCTTCTATTTTCTATTTCCTATCCAACAGTCGAATCAGTGTAAATTTCAAATTTTGCTTGCATCGATATTCCTTCAATAGTTGCCTGAAGATAGCTGCTGGTGGAAGCTAAAATATATTGCTATCAATAATACAATATTTTACTATCAAAAAATTTTATTCTTTACAAAATACTTCACTTCAAAATAGGATTGAAATCTCTTAATATACATGTGCATGCATTTCTTAAGCAAGATTATGTTTTTGAAATGCGAAAGTCTCACACAATAATGCTGTGATTTTGAATGCGATGAATCCTGCGAAATCATGATATGACCCAAAATGGAAAAATATGACGAATTGTTGATTCTAAATTTAGATGACTTTATTTCAATAGAAAGATGAAACAGCTAACCACTTTCCGAATGGAATACTCTCCATTTTGCGAATAGCCTGTTTAATCATCAGAGATCTGAGGGCACAGGTGGTTAAGTGGATCCCTTTCATCCAGGGTGACCACTCTCAAAAAAACAAAAGAAAGACCTGGCATATAAATAGTATAGTAAGCATTGTCAGTCCACATTTTTGATATTTCATTGTAGTCACGAATTCATGCACCTTAAATTGAAAATTATGACACCAATTTTGTTGTGAAGGAAATCAAACGAAGTTCGATTTTCTTGATATTCAAACTGAGCGCTCCTGAGTGACCGGCACATAAGCGTGCGCACATAAAATAGCTTCTCCTCCAAATGATATGCTCAATTGGATATCATCCTGTAGACCAAAGGAAGTATAAGGTATCACGAGCAAGTCCACAACTAAAATCTTTGGCCATAAACTCTAACAACTAGAAGTTACATGATAATAACCTGAATTAAAAAGCCTACATGATCATAAAATGTATTAAACTCCGACAAAACGTAAAAGGTACGGAATCTGTAAAACCAGATGAGAATCTCATAACCAATCCGCAATCGATAGAACTCCATAACAATCCAATAAAAGTACGTGATCTATAAAGCCATAAAAGAACCTCAAATAATCCGCAATCGATAGAACTCCATAACTCTATAGAACTCTTGAAATAATCTCTGAAGAACACGAAATGTCTCAAGCTCAATGTCAATTTCACCTTTAGATTGCACCTACCTCGCATATGACTCTTCCTCAAATATTTGGTTTCTGTTACCACGTATTCGCGCGTTCATTTGTGAGAATCAAAAATATTTTGAACACATTTAATATCACATAATGAATCATCAAAGCAAATTTAACATGTACAAGTATCATTCGAATACAGGCTTGCTGTTCATGGGAATGATATTTCAGAAAAAATGATGCACTAGACAGCCTGACTACCAGACTGATTGACACATTTTCACTCACTTACAGATCAAAACTAGAGTCCTATAAAAAATGAATAAAAACAGATTTGTCCTAAAAAAATGACCAAAACTGACTGGTCTGCTTAAAAAGACCGAGTGGTCACCCTGCCTCCCATATCAAGTTATTGCGAAATGTCTCACCTAGAGATGTATCAAGTTCCTCCAAATCAATTTCTTCTACTACTTCAGATTTTCTTCCTCTTGGTGGACGTCCGCGTTTTCGTTTAGGCCTAGGATCTTCATAATCATTCTTTTCCTCTTCTATTATCTCGGGTTTGTCATATTTTTCTTCTTTTTCACGTCTGCTTACTTTTCGAGAAACTGACTTGTCGAGTTTTTCATCAGATCTTTCTGAATTTTCACGCTCCTTCAGTTGTGTCATTCTAGGAGACGCGCCTGATTTTGAATCTTCTTCCTCAGTCTTCGTACGTTTTGTTTTCGGTTGGAAAAAGTTTGCAAGGGCATCGGCTTTGCGCTTTTTGTTCGAAGGTGGCGGGGTCTTGATTACTTCGGCTGACTGAAGTTTTGCAACTAAAATGGAAGACATAACATTTCTCTGTAAGCATTAGAAGTCAATGTCAACTTTTAATGATTTAAACATGAAGGGGAAAATATTTCATGAGGTAATTACTTGTGCCAAACGATAGGGGTAAAAAAGGGAACTCATAACTAAAGATTTCTAAAGTTCATCATGCTGATATTATCTATCATGCACATCAATAACAAAAATAACTTACCGCAACAGTTAGCATTCAAACAGTTGATCTTCTGAGCACTTTCAGAAATACATCGCAACTATCTCAGTGTTCCTAGCTTCAGCAGTAGGATAAAGTGTGTTTTGATAAACTCAGTAGACGAAAATATCGCCTACATTTCTGCCTAGCATGAATAACAGTATAGATCTGTGGGCTGCTGTTTTATTATATTCTTGTTGCTATTGTCCGGGGGTATATCCATCATAATAAGGAATCTCCTTCCTCTAACCGAAATTGCAGTAAGATTACTTTTCTATTCAATTCAACTTCATTCTAACTAAGTCTTGATGCACGATTCCGCTAGATTTGCGTGGAACTCGACATAAGGAGATTCTTGTAATCATTTAACGGTGTTTGTATCTGCAAACTGGTCCTGACAGCCCTGTGATTGACCCCTTTTAAAATTTTAGGAATTTAACAGACAATTTTTAGGAATTTCAGTGAAAAATTAGAATACTCTGCAATTGATATAACATTGACTTAATATCCCACATCTCATAAGACATAGTGCTTTCATGGCAGACGAACAGATTTCACGAGAGACAAAGCCTATTCAACTCAGACATAATGCTGTTTTGAAAATATATTTTGTTTTTATTACATGTAGTGACGTTGAGATTTCAACAGTAATAAAAAATACAACAGTCATACTGATTTATGAGTTGGTCAAATGTTGATTTGTTGAATTGAAATAATGAAAAGCCTCGTAATCGAGTTTCTGAACAGGACATGCGTCGTATAAGTATGCCTACGTTAATTATGATGATTACCTTCAAACGCCCACCTTCCTTAATGTTGGAAAGACTGCAGAATATAGGAATCGTCCAATGATTCCAGTAAACTAGACTTGGATGGGGGAGCAGATAACGCTTGACAAAGAGATGATTTTAAAAATGCCTCGTAAACGAGTTTCTGAACAGGATATGTAGTGTACAGTTATGTCTACGTTAACGGTGATGATTACTGAGGTATGATATCATCAAATAAAAGGACAATTTCTCCAGCAAAAACATGTACATCTAGCGCAGATCGCCTAACAAATTTAAACGAAATTATCCCTCAAAACTGTTTAAACTCTGAAATTAAGACATTACATGTCGTAATGATTGCACACTGTATACATATTTGGATTACGAAGTCGTTTTGTTGATCGACACTGATCTAAAGTTAAAATAATATTCGGATATACGTCATACACAAGGCCTCCGTGTTTTTATAAATTATAAGAGGTGCTGGATGAAAGAGAGAATAATATAGCAAGTACCGGTAATTCACCTCCCCGACGGCAATTCGATAGTGATCTATGGATTTTTCATATCATGGAGAGTCCTGGGTTCAAACATAGATCACTGTCGAATGCCGCCGGGGAGGTGAATTACTTGCTATAATATTCTCTCTAACATCTAGCACCTCTTATAATTAATTGTATAATTATGACTGATATAATGTAACGAAGCTAATTATTCCTACAAATTGTTTCTTATGGCTTGCTTAAGTCATTATTGAATTCAGTATGCTAAAAAAACGCTATTTTATTGCTTGATTTGACTCTTCAAAACCTGTATAAATACATGAAAACAAGCATGAATTATATTATTTTTATTTTTTTTCACTAATGGCCTCCTCTTCACCCCTTATAGCCATTCCTTCTCCACCAACAAAAGTGCAACAACGTATAAAAACAATGTAAAAACTATCTCTAACAAGTAATATACTGCGAATATGCTGTTCAGCTTTGCTATCAAAAAGCGAGAGAAACAAATCAATGATATCAGTGAACAGTAGCAATCGCTGATACGAACAGTCTCCGTAAAAATCAATGAACACTTTAGTGTGAAAACAAATTTATTCAAACTTGGTGTGAATACCAAGTATTCTGAGGGCATGAACGCTAACCTCTCTGCAATCAGAATGGCTGTAATATCAATATGTAGGTAAGATGAAAAAACCCAACTTTTGTAATACGAAATTTTAGGAATTTTTCATTTTTCACCAAATTTTAGGAATTTTAGGAGTAATCACACCCCTGTCCTGATAAAACGTACAATTCCCTTGAAACTAGCCTCTTCCGAAACTTATATAGCTGTACTTCGTTAGTTACGTCCTTGATGGTTTTCCTTGTAACCTTGACTGTTCTAGATTTAGTGTATTTCGAACTTCGGGTGTATTACTGACAGGTTACAGAAACCTTACAGTCTATGGTGTATAATTTAAGGTGACTTTCTGGCAATGCTGACCGATCACATCGAATGAATATTCTCATTACTTCATTTAGTGTTCAATCAATCTTGGACAAATTAGTTTTAAGACAGTAACGGTTGCTAAACATTTGAGAATACCTGTTGACCTCTGACAAACTAGGCCGACGGTCTCCTAAAAACAACTGGCAAATGTTCGAGCACTTTCATGGTTTCTCTTCAAATGCATAACTATCGAAGTAACGGCACTACTGCAGCTTAGTGCACCCTAAAATGCATGTGAGAACAACATGATTTAATCAACAGAATGAATGCCGTTCGTTCTTCCCTATAGTTATAAATGAGTGTCTTCGTGTGTCTTCGTCTTCGCACATTACACCGAGCGCGCGCTTCGGTGTAATGTGCGTAGTCATCGTTTGCGGGAGAATGCGCCGTTGTTTTAGGGTGCACTAAACTGCAGTAGTGCCCGAAGTAACGAAGTAATGACATCAACTACCTTCTGCACATTTACCAATATTTTGGTCTCCGTGGCACAGTGGTTCAGTGCTTGGCCCAGCGAACTTTCGGTTCAGGGGTCGAGCCCCGAAGGTGTCATTGGAAGTCGTCAGGAAGGGTATTCGGACTAAAAGTACCACACCGCTCCAGAAAAGTCTGACTATGTCAGCACCGTCAAAGCCCCAATATGGGGGAGTAGTGACGTTAAAGCTTCATTCTGTCCAACCCTGTGAGCCGGGACAAACAGACGTTAAATGGATAGTGAGTACGATTGTCACTTAATCCACACCTGTAGTGTCTTCTCCGTCATTTGCACGCAGCTTCGGTACACCTTAAATTCATTGGTTCATGCAACTTAGTGTGATTATTTATCATAGTGCTCTCTGGCTAATCACTGCGCTACTTCGACCGTTATGCACTTGAAGAGAGGACAATGGAAATAGCGACGAATGCACCGCAACCCCCAATCTGTATCTAGAATATGTAGAAATAGAATGTGTATCTAGAACATTTGCTCTCGACAAGCTGGTTATTAATTGAAGTGCGCGGAATGACTGAACTAGCCAAGTCAGTTTCTTCGCTTTATTATTTTCATTCAATGAATTCAGAATTAATCAAATTTTCAGTAGTAGTACAATTGATTACATGCGACGTCGTATATTGGTGAGAAAAGAAAAATCTTCCGGGATTTTTCCATTGGAAAATCTTTGGAGTTTGTATTTTCTATTCTCGTCTATCATTCAACTCGGGAAAGAGGAACTGCAATGAATTTCTTTCATCGTCTATCAATTGTATTATCATGTTAGTATTATTAGTATATTGCACGATCACTGCATTTTGATATCATTAATTAATTAAAGGACGAAATATCGCAGATTTCTACCTCTCATCATTTCGAATGTTGAGAACACAGAAGATAGTTGGTCCTTTGCCACATGTTGACTTTTCATTGCTTCCTGAAGTTGATGACTGATATTTTTCCCGGACCGCTTGGATGATGTATTCACCTCGAATACCTGATAATGCAGAGAACAGCATTGCATCGTTGTAAAAATGACAAACAACAAATTCGGTGCAGTTACCTTGTAATTTAGCAGTTCAGCTAACGCGTACACAACTGACGTTTTACCGCAGCCATGTGGCCCTGTGATGACGTATGCAACCGGTAAAGAATACTCTTCATCCGAGGAATCTGAGCCATAATCATATTTTGAGATGAAATCATCGTCGCTGTCCTCATTACAATGATTCGATTTTGAACCTGTGAGGGAGATCAGACAATTGCAACTTAACTCTCATTAGGACAATGAAATAGTACTGTGAACGACAACACGTCTTGATAGAAAACATAAATCAATTACAAAACAAGTAGGGTCACCAGGTTTCCACAAAATACGGAAAATCGGAGAAAAACGTGATTTCATCATTTGCGGAAGAAACGTGGAATTTCTGTGAAAGGCCGTCTATGAGACCTCCCTGAATATGCATAGGCCTCATATGAGGAAGGAATTCAGGGGAAGACGCAGACTTAACAATGAATTTGCATTTCAACCACAAATCTACTCCAGTAGATAAAGTTGAGTAATTACTAGCGCAATTGTTTTCAAAACTGAGTGGTGTGTGTGATCTTGAATGGACCACCTATTTGAATGTTTCAAGAGAAGCAAGACCAAACATAAAGTCACTGAGATTTTGGTGTTCGTAAGTTATTCAGTCTAGGACTTCCAAACTATTGCAGCTACAAATAAATTCGGCCGAGGCAGAACAGTCTTCAGGCAACAGAGTCTCCAAAGAATGGGAGAGATAGTTAATCACAGAACAATCTATTTGAACTCAAGAAGTTCTCTTCAATACAGTTTGAGGTATTGGCCTCTTTAATCTTCTGATCAATGGATGGCCTTTTTGGTATTCACAACAAAATCCTTTTATGCTTATTTGAGCTTTTATAGTTGATTTGAAAAAGCTTCGAAAACCACAATGATGTTCCAAACTCTTCAATCGATTGACAAGGAACTAGATATTTATTTTCGCGACATTCTCCTATGAATGTCATGGTGGTGACGATGAAACAGTCCGGCAGCTAGAACAGGTTTCTGCAGAGAGCGAGATCGAAAATGAGTACACAGAATGATGTACAACCTATGTCTACTACGAATCTGCGCGTCTGCCATGTTCTACCTGGTTCCTCTTGTCAGACACGATCAAAGAAAACAAATGTATATTCGATGTGAAACAGCTAGAAGCTTTCGACAAAAGTCAAATGTTTACATTGATAAAGCGGAAACTCCAAAGACATAATTTTTGACATTGAATGTCTTCAAGTCACTTCGGATCATCACATGTATGTGATATTATCATGCCTCTGATGGGTGATGTGAGTATATGAAAGTGATAAGAAATTACTCCCTCCCTTGGATTCACATGTGTTTTTTTTTATCCTGTCTGACAGGAAGAGGAACCTGATAGAATTCGACTGACGTGCAGTTCGTAGTAGCAATTGAGTGTGAAATTGTTGTGAAAGTCTCATTATTGACCACTTTCCCTGCATGCTGTCGGACTAAAACTATTAGCTATATAGCAGGGTGTATACGCTTTTTGAAAAAAAATCCCTGAATTTTCCCTGAACATTTTTATAAACTGAATTTGACCGAAAAAGTGATATAGTACCCAAAAAAGGATGACATCAGTTGATATCAATCGTAGTTAATCCATTACCTGCACAATTTATTGTCTGATAACTGAATGAAGATAGCTACTTTTTTTATAACAGTTTTAGATTAAACCAAGTACGTCATATCATGATCATCATATTTCCTCATCTCTATCAAATCATTAGTTAAATATTTGACAAAGTTAACGCTTGGAAGGAGTAACAAACGATATTGGCACTGATAAAACTATCGTTCAAGATCAAACATATCGAATCATTATTCATAAATACAAAAAAACAAGAACCTATTTGGTTTTCAATCTACTAGCAATCAAAAAAGAGATAACAAGTAACTATATCAAACAATCCTTAACCTTTCCTTAACCTATGATGACCATTGTCCTATTGTATTTCCACTACCAGCATCTGTAGTCGGTAAGGTATATTAGACGTCTGTTTTGAACATGTATGCGGCAGTGTTTGGAATCAATGGTATTAGTATGTTAACAGAAAGAATGAGTAGTGTTACAAATCTTAAGATTTCCACTTTTACCAGATATTGGGCCAAAGCTGATCAATTTTAATTCGTTGCCACGAGAAAGCTCCATTGAGTTCTTTTAAGAACTGATTAATTCAATGGTTGCAGTAGCATTGCATCTGTACACTTGCGGATTGGAGAACGCCATCAGTCCTCATTAGGACTACTTCAATTAATAATTTGAATTAGTAAGCATTATATTCTATTATCAATGGCTGCTGGGATAATTTTCATCATCGTATGAGAATAAGCAAAAAATAACAGCAATTAGCCTATACGAATAGAGGTGACTTAGGACATTTTAGAAATAGTTGCTGTAATTTGTTCATTTATGTTCTCTGTGTCACTTATCAATTCCTGTCGCTTTGTTTTCAGTGCCTCTAATTCTGCCACACTTGTGATGCTGATAAGAAAATGACATCAAACATAGTATTAGTACATGCACCTATAAACTTTGACATTAAGTAGTTGTTAGTAGTTTAGGACATTGACTTTATCACTACTAATCACATTAATTTTTCAAATATCCTGAATTTTCCTTTTTTTCCCTGAAGCGCATACACGCTGCATAGTAAGTCTTATGTAAGAGCAATTTCTGACATCGTATATGCACCAATTACCGAAAACTATTTATAACATGGACGCTAATAACAGCTGTTACTGGCTATATACCAGTATATTGCAAAACATAACATGCGCGCACATTAGGTATTTCGCACTATATTTCTTTATTACCTGACTTCCGACGTTTTGAAGCATCTTTATGTAATTTCTTTTCGTCTGAAGCAGTCTTCTTCTTCCACAAATTCAACCAAGTTTTCAACTTAGAGACAACATCATTCTTAGCAAGGATAGCTGTATCTATGGAAGCGCCGTATTTATCAGTCCAAGGCAAGTAATGGTAACTGCAATCTGAAAATGATATAAAGATGGTTAAAGAAACATCAGTCGGTAGGCAAATTCTTTGTGAAAATAGATTCTTCGATGTATACATTGCATCTTCACTCCAATGCCTCTTTTACTAATTCCTAGCGTACCGTAGAGTCTATTCGTGATTGATGCGTAAGGGCATTTACGTGAAAAATCATTCAGTTTAATAAACAGAGGAAGCCAACAAGACTAGATACCTGTACACTGATAGATATTAGTTCGCAAGTTTGTTATTAGCACCATTCATTCATATTAGAGAAAAGTCTGCAGCAGGCATATGACCATATAATAGTCTCGCACAGTTGATGCCTTGCAAACCCTGACTTACAGATTTTCTTAATAAGACTTCTAAAAAATTGGAAGTCAACACTCGTCTGCCTTCCACCTCAACATATTTATTTGATCATATGTAAATACATTTCTACATTATTACTGTTTATTAGATCACAATGCACGATAAATCTAGTCATCCGAAAATGAGTCGCTTCGTGTGAAAATGACTTAATCACTAAAGATAATCGTACAATTGTGAAAATAATAACAATTGAGATTGGTTTTTGGATGATTGAGAAAATAAATCCATTTCCACCTATTCACTACTATCTGGTTGCTTAATTTGGTAATTGATGAGACTGTCAAGATAAATTGATTTTCTTAATGTTACACAATGACAAATCATGCCTTATTACGCAATGCTTCATATCTTAAAGAAAAAGCGAAACATCAGATTCACGTTATCTGTGATTTGGAAACATCAAATAAATCACTAAAATTAAATAACATCGTAAATCGAAGCTGAGATTATTGAGTATGCCAATTCAACACTTACCAATGTTTTCAACAAGCGTCGATCTCTTTACACGTTGATCAAAATCCTTTTTCCTGAGCACTAACTTGTTATAATACTTTCGAATGGGAAACTTTGGTAAATCATTCTTTATTTGATCAGCATGTTCACTTATCTCGCTCTTCGAAAGACATCGAATCTGAAACACATTGCCTATTTGCAAAAGATATCAGAAATGCATCGAAAATAAATTCGAATTAAGATGGGGTTATAAAAGCGCATATAAACTGCTATGTACTGAAAACCACGCATTAGAACCTTTGGACAGTTGTAATTAGACAATGGCATTTAAATACGATACGGAACATAAATGAACAGAAGTCAGCAATCGAACCAAAGAAATAAGTCATGAGTCCAAATAGGCAGACTGGACTTCCAATCACAATGCAGTAATTGTAAGTCCAAAACACAACATTCTTCCCTCCTACCGGGAGGAATAGTTCAGCCTGTCAGGAGGCTTTGATCTCCGACTCGATCGTCTTGGTCCTGAATCCGATGGTGAATTCTGCACCCGGGAGTTTCTCGAATATTGAGAAGGCATTGATCGACCCGAGGTTTTCCGTAGTTGATCAAGATGCCGCATCCACCGAAAACCGTCTGTCGTGGTCACCTCGAACGTCCTTGAACTTCCGACTCGCGTGATGATACCGGAAGCCCATTTATTGGATCCCCGATAGTCTCTTGCAAGAACATGGTCACCCAGATTGAACCTCCGCATTGATTGACTTGAAGGCGGCGACTTCTTGATAACTCTTTACCCGATCCTCCACGCTTGGTCGTATCGCATCCAAGCGACTTCGAATTTGACGTTTGAACATCAGCATTGAAGGTGACTCTCCTGTCACAGCGTGTGGTGTAAGGCGATATCGCAAAAGGAACCGAGCTAGAGATCGCTCGGAGTCGGGATCTTCGTCAGACCGTAAGGCTTCTTTGAGAGTCCTGACAAACCGCTCCGCTTGACCGTTTGTTGCTGGGAAGTGAGGTGGTGATCGCAGATGCCGCACGTTCATTGATTCGAGCCATAATTGGAATGTTCTTGACGTGAACTGTGCCCCGTTGTCACTAACGAGAAGCTTCGGCAGTCCCTTGTTGGCAAAAATGCTCCGTAGCATTTCGATTGTCTTTTCTGTAGTAATTGAATTCGTCCGGATCACTTCGGGCCATTTGCTATAGGCGTCTACACACACCAGGTACCAGTAGCCATTTAGTGGACCAGCATAGTCGATATGTACTCTTTCCCAAGGTTGAGACAGGAATTCCCAGGTTGCAGGAGAAGCAGGAGAAGGAATTGCTTGAAGTTGGCGGCCATTGAGGCAGTCATTAACCAAGCGTTCTATGTCAGCCGTAATTCGGGGCCACCATAAAAATAACTGCGTGCGATTGCCTTCATGTTAACGATCCCTTGATGAGTCTCATGAAGCTCATTGAGTAATCTCCGCCGCAATGGTTCAGGAACAACCACTTGGATTCCCCTCAGAAGGCAGCCATCAACACAGGTCAACTCGTTTCGGCAGCGCTTGAAATCTGCGTAGATAGGACTAATATGATTTGGCCAACCAGTCTGTACGAACACCAGTACTTGCCGTAAAATTGAATCTCTGGACGTTGCTGCACGGACATCCTTTGCTGTTACCGAGCTTGGATATTCCTCCAAAAAAAAGCGATTGAACCACTTGATCATCTTCGAGATTGTCCAATTCTTCCAGTAGGGGAACCCGCGACAACGCGTCGCAGTCACCATGGTCACGACTCTTCCTGTAGTGTATGTCGTAGGAGAATCCGGACATGAAGATCGCCCAACGCTGGATTCTGGCAGCAGCATGCTCTGGAATTGATCGGTCCGACCCGAATAGAGCGAGTAGAGGTTTGTGATCGGTATTGATCTTGAAATGATGTCCCAAGAGGTATTGGCGGAATCGCTTGAGACCGAAGATGATTGCCAAAGCCTCGCGCTCCAGCTGACTGTATCGGCGCTGGTCTTCGTCATAGTCTTAGAAGCGAAACGCAATTGGTCTTGTGGCACCATCGATTTCGTGTGAAAGAACGGCTCCAACCCCGTATGAAGATGCATCGCAGGATAAGACGATAGGAAGTTGAGGATTGAAATGGAGAAGAAATCCCGCATTTGTTATCAATTCTTTGGCCTTGGAGACAGCTCCTTCTTCGTCCTTGGACCATTTCCATGGAACGCCTTTCCGTCGCAAGTTGTGCAATGGCTCGAGGACTGTTGACATATTGGGCAGGAACCTTGAATAGTAAGTCAATAGCCCGATGAACGATTCGAGCTGTGTTCTGTCTCTTGGTGCAGGAGCATTCAGGATTGCTTCTATTCGCGATTTCAAAGGATGTAAACCATCTTTATCGATTCGATGGCCGCGAGGTATTCCACCGACTCTTCCATGAACCGGCACTTGTCTTTCTTGAGACGAAATCTGACCTCTTCAAGGCGCTTGAATACTTGTTTCCAGATTGTGAAGATGTTCGGGAGCATCTTTCCCCGTAACGATAATGTCGTCCAGGAAAACTTGAACACCTTGCAAACCATTAAGAGCAGCTTCAATGGTTCGTTGGAACATGGCAGGAGCTGACGAAATACCAAACGGCAGTCGGAGATGCTGGAACAGGCCCATGTGCGTATGATTGTCGTAAGTTCGGCAGATTCCTCGTCCAACTCTAATTGATTGTACGCCATTCGCATGTCTAGAGTTGAATAGTGGGTTCCTTGCCCGAGAGTTGCGAACAGATCTTCAATCCTTGAATAGGAAATTGCTCGGTAGGTGACGACCGGTTCACCGAAACTTTGAAATCGCCACACAACCGAATACTGCCATCTTTTTTAATAACAGGATGAATTGGTGTTGCCCAGTTTGAGTGCTTGACGGACTTCAGGATTCCCAACTTCACGAGCCGACCGATTTCTTCCTCCACTTTGTCTTTCAGAGCGTAAGGCAGCCGTCTTGCTTTGCAGAACCTTGGGATTGCATCGGGCGATTTAAGAATTCGAACTTTGCCTTGATTGTAACGGCCCAACCTTTCATCGAACAGAGCTGTGTGCTGGACCAAGAGATCAGATAATTGAGATTGGCAATCAAAACTCAATTGCTTGACTGAATTGAAGAATTGTAGAAATGCTGTTCTCCATTACTTGCCGAAGAAGCTGTTCAACCAGTTTCGACCGAAATAGCGGAGAATGCCCAGTCGTTAGATACGTATATTGGGAGCTGCTTGACCATCGACCGTACTTCCACAGAGACTGTCGCCTTCCCACATAGTGTCACTGTGTACCGTGTATGCGAACAATTGATCACCAGGTTGTTGAAGCGGAATTGAGGGAAAGTTACGTTTAAACCAGGTTCTCGGGTACCACGCTTGTAACGCTTCCAGAGTCTAGCTCCATCTCGACCATTTTTCCGTTAATGCGTGTTGCAATATGGAGGGGCATATTGTAGTTGCCTGAAACGCTATTGATGTGGTCACTCGTGACTTGATTGGTTCGAGCTTGTTCTTGAAATTGCTTGGAACGGCAAACGGCTTGAAGATGACCTTTCTTTTGACATGAGCGGCAAATTGCTTCCTTGAAAGGGCAGTCTTTCCTCCAGTGACCGGTTTTACCACAACAATGACATGGCCGCGGCGCATTACATGTCTTTGCACCGCCTTGACGATTGGCCTTAACTTTGTGATCTGGCTTGGGCCGGAACTGCACCTTGTGAACATTAGAAGGCTGGATCTGAGTTTGAATTTCATTGGATTGACAATGCGAGGTCTCCCAAGTATTCGCGAATTTCATGGCATCAGCGTAATTGATAGTCTCCACCCGAAGGAGCTCTGAACGTAAATCCGGATCTCGCAACCCGAACGTGAATTGATCGCGCATTGCTTCCTCATTTTGAGTCTGGAAGCAACTTATCGCTGAAATTTGCAGAACCTTGCCCCTTTCTCTACACGAGCAGCAAAGTCGCGAATCGATTCTCCAGAGTCTTGCCGCAACTGCCTGAAGAGAAACCTTTCATGTAATGCTGAAGGTTGCTTGTCATAGAACTTTTGAAGTGCTGATTTCAGCTCTGCAAGCGATTTCTTTGCTGGATCAATTGGCCTGAAGTGATTGAATAGGCGCTCATACGCTTCTTCACACGATCAATGACAACCAGACATCCACTCGTTGTTTGTCCTGTATTTTGTTTGCTCGGAAGAATGCTTCTAATCGTGCGTAATATGAATCGAAATCACATGTTGAAGTGAGAGCGGCTATTGTTCCGTACTTTGGCATGACAAATACCTCGTCGCCAGTGCTATGTACTGAAAACCACGCATTAGAACCTTTGGACAGTTGTAATTAGACAATGGCATTTAAATACGATACGGAACATAAATGAACAGAAGTCAGCAATCGAACCAAAGAAATAAGTCATGAGTCCAAATAGGGAGACTGGACTTCCAATCACAATGCAGTAATTGTAAGTCCAAAACACAACATATAAACCATCACCAGATGAATGATGATGAATGGTTTAACGTCACTACTCCCCCATACTGGGGGCTTGGACGGTGCTGACATAATTAGACTTTAATCTGGTGCGCTGTGATCCTTTAGTCCGAATGCCCTTCCTGACGACTTCTTATGACACTTCCGCGGCTCGACCTCTGACCCAGAAGATCGCTAGGCCAAGCACTTAACTACTGTGCCACGGAGACCACACGCCGGATTACCATATAAGATCGGGAAATTCATCCGGACGCTTTGAAATCACGAAACTAGTTTGAATGACTGTGGAATTATCATTAGAACTTCAGTGCACATGTAGATCTAGCCGTTAAACCTTTTAAGTAAAATCTTAATCAAAGCGAAGATATTGAGCTGTTGAAAAATTGCATCATCATGAGTGTAACTGTCATTATGAAATCAGTGCTCGAATTAGTTCTTAAGGTCACTTGATCATTGGTGTCATCATGTCCTTACAAAGAAAATGCTTCCTTTCGCGTAACACATTTTCTGATATGCCTTGGCAAGCAACTTCACCAATCATCCCACATCATCAAACTGTGATGAAATTTTAACCTGAAAGACCCGTTATGTGACCGAATCAACCCAACTTTGCCCTTAACAGTGTTAAATCCTTAGAACACCAGGCCTGTCGTGATTATAAGTATCAAATTTTAAACTTCGACACCGAAATTTATTCCAAGAATTCGACAGTTAAGATGACTGCCGCAATGTGAAAGTTCCGCCTACATCCTTCTAAAAAATATTGGTGTGACATAAATTACAAATGAGACGGTCAACTCTTACCTGAACGGAGCAAGCGTCAATGTTACATCTGTTCTCCGCAGCTTGAGAAGAGAATTTAATGGGAGCCTGAATGACATCATTGATTTCATCTGGTGATTTCAGTGTGACGGAGACTTTCTTATCATGACAGCCATTTACCAAAAGTTCTTCATCAGTTAACTTCTGTATGTGAATGCCTCCTGAAATTGGAGGATACATCAGTTCCTCATCGACAAAAGCAGGTTGTTTCTGCTTCAATATCTCTGGCACTCCACTCATCAAAAATGCTTTTCTCTCTTCGGTCATAGGAGTTATCGGAGCAACAACGTCAAGCTCTTCAACTATGTACACGTCTTCCTCACTTTTTCTTGGTTTCTTTTTTGAAAAGAGAAATAATGGTGCTATTTTGAGACATGATTTATCTTTTGACTCCGTATCAGAAACTTGAGCATTTTCTTTGGTCTGTCTTTTGCTCTCCACCTTCGACTTTCGCTTCTTAGACGGTTTTTCTTGGAATGCACTTTCTTCTGACATCGAATCTTCGAGCATGGATAATTCCTTTCGAATTTCACTTTTTCTCTGCAAGCGAGAAGAACGTCGAACGTTTGTTTCGACATTTTCTTCTGCTCTGTAAACAGATTCCTTATCGATATCGGAATTTGGCATTGATGCACCGGCGATGGAATCATTTGCATCAGATTCTGCTTTCAATGCATCCTTATCTCCGGCATCTGACTGTGAGGCATTTGAATCTGAAGCAATGTCACAAGCACCCTTTCTGTCTAATTCTGGTGAAGAACTAACAGACGATTTCTTGACTTTTTCATTAGTTTCTTCTAGAATTATCGCTCTTGCACCCTTTGAGCTTTTGACACGAGACTTATGTGTCTGTAATCTCCTTTTCTTGGTCCTTTGTTGCGACAGAGCTTTATCATCTTGAAAATTTTCCTCTTCGCTGTTGATACTATCATCAGCTTCACTATCTTTTTGAGATTTCGGAGGGTTTAATCTTTTAAAATAATTCAGCAGTGAAGCTTTCCCTGGCGATTTCGATGAACGGTCAACTGATGTCATAAAATCAGCCCTAAAATGAAAAGAATACCATGAATATAAATCAACATCATCTACACAAGAATGCCATGTCATCCTACCGCTACAGGAAATTTTTTCCATGCTTTTCGGGTCTTTGATATACAATATAGGCCTAGCTAATGCTTAAAACTACAAACCGAAATTCCAAACAAAATTCCGAGCCTAATACTCTCCGAGACTCACGAAAATAACTCACAAGCTTCTGGGGAATGGAATCAATTCTGATGCACTAGAAATTGGAAAGAAATTGACACAAAGCTGAATTAAGTGAGTGACAAGAGGCAGTGTCAGCGGGAAGAAAACAGACTGAGAAAGAAGAAAATTGACTGAAAGAACGATATTATGAAACGGTAGCATTCGTTTGCTATTCCTAAATGCAGTCAGTTCTATTTTGACAACAAGAATAGGTGAAGTGAGTAATTGACCATTGCTTTGGCTGCTATTGCTATACTAGTTGCCTAGTAGGCCTCAACAGTGCCAGAGCATTCATAGCTTGAATCATGAACTTAAATTTGCTTTGTTGATAGATGAACCTGCTTTTCTTCTATCAATAGACAGGTATTCACTAATGTGACTTCTGTCATCATAAAAACGACTTTTAAATTTTCCAATAACAAATTAAAGAAAGATGTTGTTAACATTATTGATGGGAGAAACCAATAAGCCTGGATGCTGTGTGAATATTGTCGTATTAAACAACATTTTGGAATAATGAGGAACGCATAGGAATAACCTGCGAAAACTTAAAATAATCATCATTTATGGCAAAGTTGATTCTCGATGATTAACAAGCTAAAAGTGACCTAATTTGTGATATTGTCAGTAGGGCACAGCTTTCATGAAAATAATCGTAGGATCCTGCGGATACCCACGTTCTCCGTTAAAAGCTGCACCTTGATCAACTCTAGCTACCACTTTTCACTGACACTTAGAGGATAATATGCTGATGAATCAATTCATTTTTCTTTATCACCAATTTTGCTAAACTGCCATTGTCTGGTAACGCACAAAGCACTATTACCTAAGTCATCCCCTTACATCAATTGTTTGTCCATTTTTTTCTGACTCATCATGAATCGTGAAGTGTCAGCAATCAAGTTGTACGTGTAAACGCAGCCTTACAGTTGCAAAGTAAGACTACCAAAGGGCTTCATAAATCGTCAGATCCTGCATCAGCTGTAGCTGCTTCCTATTGATTGATTGTTCTGATAACAGCAAATTTTGAGCGAAGCTTCTCATGGTCCGGTACCAGAGATTGAAAACTTCGCAGTGGACTTTGCTGTAAGTCATAAGAAGACAAGCACTTGTCACAATTAGTGGACACTTAGCCAACGGATTAATAAATTTGGGATGAAGTAGATTATCGCTTAATAGCAAATATTTCAAGCGTCACAAATTGAATAGTTGTCCAGAAAAAAGAAGAATTATCGTCAAAATACAGAATGTTGGATATTGATTTCGTGCGAAAAGCTCAGTACAATGCTGTGTTACTTGCATGATTAACTAATACCGACTTCTGACTTAACGTTCATAATGATATAATGTAGGGGTGCACCGAACGTTCGGTTCGGCCGATAACCGGTTTTCGTGATGGTTCGACCAAACTACAGAACCTACCTGCATTAACTGAAATTTTTCTGTCCGGAATATTTTCCTTGAGGGAGTATATCCTCCTTGTCCGGAGTATTTTCCGTTCTATCCAAGAATTGGCAATCTCGATCTGTCAAATTCTATCCCCTATAGGCTTGAGTTGTCTTTTTGAGCCTCGGAGTGTATAAGGTTCGGAATTTTGTTTGGAATTTCGGTTTGTAGTTTTGTACTCAATTATTTACAAATGACTTAAGCGTTGGCCTGTGATAGTGTAAAGCCTAGAGGCAAGAAAATGAACGTTGAAACTGCATTAATATGTATTGGAAACACAAATTGAATTAAAAAAATGAATAACGGTCTCGACGACAAATTCTAAATCATCTTCAGTTTGAGGTAGGTGTCACACAGTCTTCACTCTATCATTAGTATTACGCCATACGTCACTTCGTCATCGGCTTTGTGTTGTTCAACATTGTAATCCAATCGTGCGAAAGTTTAAAGCATGAGAATGTATTTAGGACTGAGTAAATTCGTAAGATAATAAGTACATTTTCCCATGGAATTTCAGGAGAAGATGGCTCATGCAGCATTTCGAAATACTCAGAGGAAAATATCAATAGGTTCGGGCGGTTCGAATCGGCCAGGTTCGACCGAACCTTTTTTTCATGTTCGGCCGAACTCTAAAAATCGAGGTTGATATAATGAATTGCAATTGAGGTCGCTTAATCAATTGAACATAATTGATTGAAGAATTGGTATACTTTTTTCAATCAGTGAAAAAGTTATATCAAATGTCAAAAGTTCCTAAATCTAAAGTACTTTTGAGCATGATTAGCTGAATTTTTGAAAAAATATTTGTTTATTAGTGCAATTATTGCAAATAAATAGATAATATTCAAGTAGAATTTCTACTCACAGGTTCAAAGATATTTCCCAAACTTAGTCAAATTTACAACAAAGACATTGCTATTTAAGCTATCGAATCCCGTGAGCTGTACCTTCAAATAATCATTTATTAATTATTGAACTAATTGATTTTTTAAAAAATAGGCTCAATATAATAACAAATCACAGATCTTTAGTGCATGCCAATCAATTGAAGGTAGTTCTCTCCATTGTAGTGTAGGCCTAAATACAATATGAATGATAATGCGGTAACCAATAATGCCGATGACGGTGCAAACGACAAGAAGACCCGGAAAAATTCACGATCAACCTGAAATCATTTTTTAGAATCTAGATCTTATTGCTAATATATAATAAATAATGCAATCGATCAAGTTAAATGAAGATTATCTATCATCAAAACTAATTATTTATCCGTTTAATGATTATGATACCCAATCATTGTAATTATTGTCAACAATAATGTCATTCGCTTATCCTGTCACTAATTAAACATATTCTCGAAGTAATAATTCGATATTAAAAGAATATATGCACATGTTCATGCATGTTGCACATCTTAGTAAATAAATATAGACCTAATTATCATTTCATTCCTAAGACTATATCAGAATTGACATGACCGATGTCAGCGCATCATTTATATTAGTTTACGCAACATATATCAAAAAAGATCTCAATTGTAAAAGCTTCATTGTAAAAATCGTCCTGCTAAATAACGTTGAGCTGCTAGGTGACAATAGTGACCAATCACAGTTATTAAAATCAATAGTCGACTATATACAGTCAAATTATTAAAACGATATTCATCCAGACCGAACAGTAAATGCGTAACTTTTCGCTTTTACATCGAACACAGTATTTCATAACGGAATTCGAGAAGTGGTCAAGGAAGTCAAAAAGCAAATGTTGGACGTCGAGGATGATCGGTATGACAGCACAAAGACAATGAAAGAAGACACATCATTGAATCGCATTTGCATTCAATCCAAGCATTAAGAGTAAACAGAACGAGCCCATTAACACTGTGAAATTTGATTGTTTGACTTCACGCGCTCCTCGACGTCGGTGGTGGCTTTCGGCAAGAAAGAATCTCACCTCTCAATCTCGAATTCGATATTACAAGTAGGTCTATATCTGATTGTGAGAACTACTCAGAAAGTGAAAATAATTTCAGACAATTGCCAATAAGTGCACAGTAGTCTGATTGTAGGCTTAATTGGAATCATCTAGCTCTATTTGTAATTGAAATTAAAATATCAACACAAACCTGGACTACATTTGGCATTCATTAATGCAATTTAGTACATATAGGGACAGAAAAAATTTCTCATCTGAGAATTGTTTCCTGCCGTGATGAAGTTACATAGGCTCCCAGGCTAGCATGACAATGATAAGTGCTACTGTAATTTAGTTCGCAGGAGTATTGAGTTGTCATCGATCCTTTTAATCCTCATAATACATTTGAGCGCATTATCCTAGTGGAGCAGGAAAAGCGGCCTGCTCTGTGACAAGGGAATACCCACGAGGCTGAAATCAAAAGTCTACAAAATGGTGGTGCGACTAGCAGCGATACATTGAAGCGAATGATGGGCAAACGCAACAGGTCATGAGCGTGCGAGCACGTCATGGAGATGCGCATGCTGCGATTATTGCTGGGACTGACGCTGCTAGAACACGTGAGGAGCTGTCCTGTGGCGGCTGTTTCCGAGAAAATGCGCGAGTACAGGATCTGTTGGTTTGGAACAGGCTCCGCAGTACTCCGCTGTGCAAACGGCAATGCAGCTGGAGGTCCTATCAGGCACACTGACAGGCGGGAGGACCAAGAAACGAAGGAAGGACACCATCAATGAAGATCTGTGGAACCTAACTGAAGGAGGAGGAGACAACAGATATATCAAAATGGAGACATGCCCAACAACACGCTGACCCCGCGCCCCACTGAGGAAGGTGAAGATGATGATAAATCTTTCTGAGCGGTTCATCTTCGGTTTTACGATTGACACTCAAACAGGATGACAACGCAAAAATGCCAACAGCGTCTCGTTCGTGCGGTATAATAAGTAGTAGAATGAGATTGTTCATAAATGCAATACACGACGAGGACTCAAGACGTCTCGTGTCTGACAGTGGCCGATTTCATTTCGCAATTCAGGCCTTTATTCATAATTTCAGAAATATTTTACCAAAGATGAATCAGGATGGATGATATCTACTTAATTGATCAGGTATATATAATGAGAGCAAAATGCTCCCCAAGATATTATAGGCCTGATTCATTTGAAAACTGAACACTTCAATATTTAAGTTTCCTGAAGGATGATTCGTGACAGTGAGAAATAAATTGTCTTTTTGCTGAAAAATAATACAAGTTAACTTGGAATTCTCTTTGCTTTTGAAATACTTTGAAAATGATAATCAACAAGTGGGCATGAGAATTTTAGTACAGTTGGCGTATTAGAGCAACAAGCAATCCAAATACACAGCAATTTTTACTTGTAAGTACCGGTTTTTGTATTTAAGAAAAATCCTATCTCGAATAGTCGAGACTTCGTCCCTGTAATCTCTAACGCCCAAAAGATGGTCAAGATATTGACATTCGGGATCTCGAAACTGAATTAAATAGACTAAGCCTTACCATGAGAACCAAATACTGTCATGTTACGCAGGTGAATGTTCTTTATGTCACAGCAAGATTTCATACACATTCAATAGCATGGCAGGTGTAAGGTTCCAATCCTTAATTACAATCATCACGACAACTGAAGCCTCGAAATTAAAGTAACGACAGTTTGATCAATTGACATTAGTCATTGATCATAATCAGAAAATCATTTAGCTTTTCATCTTTCATACCTCATGAAAAATTATAAAACATTAATAGAGAGAGACCTTTGTCTCTGTTCCTATGACAATACAAAATTTCCTTTTAATATTGAATAGCAACAAAAATTAGTAAGTTAACACCGCATGTCGAATCCAATTTTTAATTAACGACCTTTTAACCGAAAAAGCTTACTGAAAATTGTGTTAAGTGCTAAAACAATCTTTATTTTCTTTTTGAGTATGTTATAACCGTACTCTTCTACTACATGAACAACAATCAATAGTTGCATTTACAAGTCGGCGCAATTACCCCAACACGTAGAAATACTGCTGTCAAAAGTAGAACTAGTATCTAAAAATCTCAAAATCGTGAAGAACATGAATATCATCATGAGACTCTGGAAAATCTTTTCCGGGATGATCATTTTCACTGTCTGACGGAGATCCACAGGAAGTTTAGAAGCATCGTGGTCAGACCACTAGCATATGGACGACTTTAGAAAAATTGGTCATAAATGGTTGTTCTAAAAAAAGGCTATATTTGCACAGGACACAGTATTTTCAATGATTTGCAATCAACACAGTTAAATGTTCACTTGCCTAAAATGAAACAAGCCATAGTTTCAAAGCGCAGGAATGCATCCATGAAAACACAATTATTCACAGTTTCTGCAGCAATTTTGACTTGAAGAGTGATGAAACATATATATTTGTTTAACGTTGCTAATATTAGTGTCTATACTTATCACCCTAAATTAAAAGTTTTGTTTTGTTTTTAAAAATGAGTGCTGATGATAAAAACCGCGCCGAAAGAGACGTCATTGTCTCAAAATTCGAAAGTTTGAGAGAGGAAAATCTTGCTATTGCATCAAAGCTAGATGAAATTGAGTTAGAAGAAAGAGAGCACACGTAAGTTGACTAAAGCGGAGACATGCTTCGATAGTTCTAGAAGACAAAGCATGTCCGTTTTTGACAATCGAGGTGTGGCCAACTTAATGACTGATCAGGCAAGATTGAAACTCGACTTTATTACTTGCTTGTTCTCTTCGTGACTGAATCTTCAAGCAGTTGTTTTTTGTTGCTTGATTTTTCAAAGGGAAATTACTTAGCTGGTAACGTAGGTACGCAGTGGCACTCCAATCTCGGGAAAAAAGATGATGTTATATGTTACATATTATGAAGGCAAGTTTTGAGAATCGAAATTATGGCGATTTAAATGGTAACCTGCATGAATACATGGTGTCAATCAATACGTAAAGAGCAACTTGGCTAACCATCAGACGCATCACAAATGATCTCAAATCATTTTTTTCTGAGATCGATTGGAAAATGGGAATCCATTTTTCCTTATATATGTTCATTCTCAGAGCAATAATCATTCAAACGCTACCACTTCACACTAGTTTTCCACTGTTTTTAGTGCAGAGACCAAATGATAAAGACTTTATTAAAGGACATTCAGCCGTCAGAAAATCGCACAAGATACTTTAACTATTACCAGCTTTGTGCTGGTCCATGGAAGTTTAAGTACAAGTCTTCGTAAGATGTCAATACCAAGGTAGTCCAAAGACATCCCTACATGCAGAGCCACTCTTCCCATCCACTCATATTGTTGGCCTACAATCAAGGTTCAAACTATTTCCTGTCTAAGTGCTCCCTTAACTTGGAAGTCAATATTCTAACTCAAAAGCAATTAATGTCCGATGTTGTTTAGGCAACTCTTGAAACTAGTACCTAAGAAGCACAGCGCAATCGATCCTAATCTCACTGAACTTCTCAAAGCTAACATCAACATTTGCGTCCCTTAAATCCTGTGTGTGTTGAACGGATCTCACCCACAGGTGTTTTCACCTACTCGTTGGAGCTCGCCAAATTTATGACGTTTGCCAATGAAGGCAATATTAACAATCCCTCCTGATCCTCGCACTTATTTGTATCCATGTATTTATCAAACTAATCTACACTATGTAAGATAACTGAGCGATTTGTTGTACAATTTTATTTTTGGTTTACAACCAACTTTGTGAGTATCTCAACACTAGCTCGTCAAGCGGATGGAGACAGACAGTCAGATCACCCTACAACGTCCAAGAATTCTGTTACCTCTGAGATGTCGTGGACTCAGAGACACGTGTAGAAGGAGCTGTTCTGACTCGCATCGCGGCTTCGTCGACGAAGTGTAGAGCACATGTGTATAAGATCGGTGCTCATATATGGCGCGAAACGTGACCACTCAGCGTGAAGCTGATCGAGCTCCTAGAATTGTTGACAGAAGAATGATGAGCAGGGTTGATACTACCCAAAAACCCACCTGGGTTTTTGTTATTTTTCAACATAAATTGAACAAATACGGTGCGAAATGATGCCAGAGCACATGAATCACGAAAATTAGCTTTAATTAGCTGGATTATCAGGTCTTATATTTACAAATTAAATTGCATTATCAGTTGTTAACGGCTCATGTCCTACTGGTTTTAAGTTCAAAAATTAGTTTAATTTTCGTACGTTCAAAGTACAGTTGTTTGAAGAGAACCAATGGTGTATCGCGGTTAGATGTAGTGAGTGAAATAATTACCACCTCACAAGGATTTTGGAGGCTTGTAATATAGATGGCGCTCGCTTCCTAAATTTGTTGTGAAAGCTCCTACAGGTTAGGGGAGCACGCAATTTAGCAACGCACGGTATAGATCAGTGGCGTTGGCTCACAGTCCGTGCGGCAATCAAGATACAGTAGAAGGGGAATTCGAAACTTTGTGAATTCGTGATGCCGCTTGATTTTAGGAAAACGCTCGCTAATTGGTCAATAGCGTGCTTGTGCTTTCAGGTGTAAACATGAGAATCAACAGTAACACGCGTCCCCCTCGGTGCCAAAGAAATAACCAAGTTAACATTCTTCAGAGCATCAGTCATGGGAAGCATTTGCGCTACCCACACATTGTATTGCACGGTTATTTGAAAATGTCTTGACTAAAGAGTATATTTTGTTGATAGGGAAGAGTCAAAAATAATTTGATGTTATTTTATTTATATTATAAAGCTATCAATTTCAATCACTACTCAGTGATCATCTTCAGGCGAAAAGGAATTTTAACATTGACTTATGCATAAGATTCAAAATTTTTTTGTACAATGATATTATAAAAATATGACATGGAAGGGATGATATAGGAGATGGGTAATAGAGATATGTATGAGGCAGGTAGTACTGGGCTACATAGTACCAGTAGCATAGAAAACGATGACCTGACTGAAAAGTTAGTGGTACATAAGTAAAATTTGAATCCTAAGTATCAGAAAAAGAGAAAATCCCTGTAGCTGTTCAGTTCATGTTTGTTGTTAATTGTTGGTTTTAATTTGTTGATGTAAAAAGCTTCTCTTAGACAAAGATTTCTCGCATCGTGGTCATGTGCTAGAATTGATGTTATAATGTTGTTCGTTCGACAGTTGTTCAAATGTTTTCTTATGGACGAATCAGTAGTTGTTATATGCTCTTTGCAGCGAATATGGAAAAATCGTACAGTGCTGCCATAAACAATGATATACAATGTTTTTCGTACATATCTCTATTACACATCTCCTATATCATCCCTTCCATGTCATATTTTCATGACATCATCGTACAAAAAAATTTTGAATCTTATGTATAAGTCAATGTTAAAATTCCTTTTCGCCTGAAGATGATCACTGAGTAGTGATTGAAATTGATAGCTTTATAATATAAATAAAATAACATCAAATTATTCTTGACTCTTCCCTATCAACAAATTATTGCACGGTTGTTCCTTGCGCAGTGTATCGTATGCATCACCTGTTTAGTTTAATGATTTATAGATTATAATAGATTTCGATGCATTTGATTTCAACAAATTGTAAATTTGCATGATGCATCATTCCAAAGGAGAAATGTTTTTCCTTGCGCAGTGTATGGCATGCATGACTTGTTTAGTTTACATATTTATAGATTATACTTGATTTCAATATATTTGATTCCACCAAATTGTACAGAGACATAACGCATCATTCCAGGGGAGAAGATTTTCGCTCTTTTGTACGTATTTTTATACATGTAAAATATGTACAATATATTTTCCTATCAAAACCTTAGTTCCCGATTCATTTTAATTCTAGGTATGTGTATACGATAATGATATGCGATTGAACGAGCGATTTTGATCAGTAATTAATCGAATGCACATATCAGTGGAATGGCATGTATGGCATAGATTTCTTACAAAAACCCAGCGGGTTTTTGGTTTTTTTGTTAGCTACCCTGGTTTTTTGCCAACCCTGATGATAAGGCATGCCTACATGTCAAAGGTCAGATTGAAAGATAAAGTTTAAGCAAAGAAGGTGCCAAACGTTGTGGCTTGCCCGAACTTACGGTTCGTCTGCGGCGAAGACATCTGCGTTGTTTTGGCCATGTGAAAAGGGCCACTGATGACCAGGGTTACTACAGGTCCTGGAAAGCCTGGAAAAGTCCTGGAAAACGAAACCGGCACCTGGAAAGCCTGGAAAAAGCTTATATGATCTGTGACATCGATCTCACTTGCAAAAATGCATGTTGATTGAAAAACAAATTGTGTGGCTTTTAAAAGAATGTTGCTAGTCTGATTTCCATGCGATATCAAAAATGTTTTAATGATTAGTCTTATACATCTGTTCTTGATATCTGTTATCTGTTTTATGAAGAGCAGCATTTAAAATGTCTTTAAGCAGTCTTTACTCGCACACTGATCCCATTTCAGGTTGAGGTATGTTCGTTGGAGAGGAATGAAAAACTATTGAATACTTTTATACATCTGAATGATCGAATGGTGGAATATTAGAGGTGGAATTGTTCTTGAGGCTGATTTAACCTCACAAACAAAAGATTTTTCATAAAGCTGTTTTAGCATTTAAAAAGATCTTACGATAGTTCTGGTTAAACAAAGTTTTGATATTTAGCAGCAGACTCGTTTTCCATGTTCTCATGTTAGATGTAACACACTAATATTTTGAGTGTATGGGATGTATGAATCGAATCCTATCGAGAAAACTTACGTGTGTCTAGTGATTCTGATTTTTTTAATCAAATGGCAAGCTTGTTAATCTAGGAGAGGGTGCCAATTCTGATCTGACGGACATCTTCGTGGCATATTCATTTTTAATAATTTCCAAAGCAGTTGCTAAAGCGCTGCACATCCCTTTTCGGCATGATTTCTGTTTGATAGTTTACGTATTAATAGGGCTAGGATAATAATTTTTCCACATAAGTTGACGTTTCTCGTAAATTTCACGTATTTCGTTTTTGTTGCTGAAGCATCTGTAAGCTGCTCCAAACAATCAACCAACGTGAAAAATATCGCGATCGGAAATGATCTGGAAACAGTACTAAGTTTCCTCAACTGAGTTTTGGAAATACCTTTAATTATGCAAAAAAGCGTTCCCTAGCAACCGTTGATAGACAAAAAACCATTCGAACCAGCGTAGTGAAAATAGGGGGTAACTGTCTCCCCGATATAAATCCGAGACCTAATCATGAATCCTGGAATTTCTTTGAATTTATCCTGGAAATGTCCTGGAAAATGGTTTTCGAGTTTCTGTAGAAACCCTGTGATGACATAATCAGTGAAGTGTACCACTTGTTGTTGATGGGCGCCGACCACCAGGAAGACCTAAGAAGACTTGGCAAGCATGTGTCCTGGAAAACCTGGTGACTCTAGAGGTGTTGGAAGGTATTGTTCTAGATCGTTCTAAATGGAAACGGGTCATGGGAGCTTCGTCCATCACCGGAACCGTGAACAGGAGAGTTTGAGGAGACATAAAATGAGGAAGTAAGTAAAAGTCACACAGTCGACCATATCATATCTACGCATACTATTCAAGTTTGTTGCTTTGCCTCCCGTCTTATGCCGTCTCACTTCAAGCAACATTATCGACATTTATCGAAGACATTTCTGTATGGCTTAACTGCAACGGTCTCCGACACATTCATTCACATAGGGCAACAGGTTATGTACTTCTGCTCACAAACGTGACTTACTTCCCAATTCTCCAATATATTGTGGTGGAATTGACATTCAGCCAGTCTGTTGTCCGTGACCTAAAGGTTTCTATTGAAAGATGTCTGAATATGAAGATTCATGTAGGCAGCACTGTCGCAATTTGTTTTGATCTACTGATGCTGATTTGCACTATTCGTGGGTCATTACTTCATTTAATAATCATTCTGCTCATCGTCTCCCTCGTATATCAGTCTATTATACGGTCTACCATCAAATGTGATAAATACCCGCACCATGTGTCATCCCTTCTCGGCGCACTACAGTGGCCGTGGGTTTACGAACGCATACGCTTCCGTCTTGCTGTTCTAGTGTATCGCTGCTTACGCATTGAAGTTCTATTTATCGTTCAATTGACACGAACGAAATTTTTAGATGAAGAGAATCTTTCGACTGTTCGAATTCAGGACGATCATCCATTAGTTCGGTCTCGTATTGCTGATAATTGTTGAGTTTTTTGGTAACCTGTTGTTTTTGCTCGAGTGAACACAACAATGAGTTCTTTTGAGGAACAACCGAAACTTATTTTCTATGTGTAAAAAATTGTTTCTTATTATTTTTTTCTTCGGACGCAATTGGACTTTAGTTTCATTTCATAAAAATGCATCACTCATTCGATTATCCCTCTTGTCAAATGGGATGGAGGCCAGCAATTTTGTCTGATGTGTCTAGCATAGTTCTATGGTTAATCAGGCCTGTGATTACTCCTCAAATTCCTCAGATTCCTCAAATATTATTTTTACTCTTCAAATCCTCAAATATAGCTTAACTAAGAGAAATTCCTCAAATGTGACACATTTCAGAGTAAATGTAGGATAATGTATTGTTTTTTGGCGAATTGCGATGATATATAAACTTCCAATCAAGAAGCTGAGATAGAATCCTGCAACATGTATCCTACATCCTGACTGCTGAGCTTGAACAATTATGATTTATAACGTGTTCCTATTTCGTCGTTTTCATTTCTGGAAGCTACATGGCTGCAGATGTTTGGGTTCGTCCGGACTTTTGCTATGCAGAGAAGTCTGAAGTTGTTGTCGGTCAAACTCCTTAGTGTAGCACTTTCAGGTATTTAATGAGTGAAGCACTGCGATCAACCTACAGAAATTGTATATTTGAACACAGCAATCAATTTTTGCTTCCAACATCATAATGTTGCGGATAATTTCAACAATAAAATGCTTATTCAATTATTTTCATTACTTATCTTGACCTGTTTCACAGCCTTCATTATGTTTCTGCGACTATATGGTTGCCAAATGCATGTCTGTGCTTCTTAAAGAACTTTAGGATATCGATCTTCTATATCCATTATGTGATTGATAACGTATAGGTGGCCTAGCCCACTTGTATTTCAATGCTCTTATCAACTGAAGCTTTTGCTTTACTCATTCTCTTCCATTATATTTCCGCTGAATATGAACACATCCGATGGGGTAAAGCGGATGGTCTCTAAATGTGGTGTCTATATGCCTCCTGGTCACTAGTGTGTGTGAGTTAGAAGCTTATGAGGCTGTGCTATCCTATGAGTCTGCACCAGGGTTTGCAGACCGACATCTGAACACAGGTTGGTGTGAAAGTAATGCACAAATCGTTTATCGTTGTATGCGAACTTAGATTAATGAAGACATTCAAATCACATATTACTGGGTTGGTAGATTTTCAACCTGGGTCTGCTACAAGATGTGGATGTCAATATCTCAGCGGAATTTCATACGAATGGAGGTGATAATCTTTCACTCTTTGCCTAGATGAGACCAACGACTTAGCTGGCAAGCCTGTTCCTAACAGTTGTTTTGTGTCGTCTGAGAGAATTCATGTTCATTTGAATGTAGATTGGAGCGATATGATCAGAGCGCTGACAGGTAAACAAGAGCCACCAAAACTTATGCAGTAAAAAGCAATATTAATATATTCATGTGTAATGTGGCGTATCTTTCATAATAGGTACTGAATTTTTGTAAGTCACAAGCAATGCATTCCGTCAACGATTTTGATCTTTTTATAGTCATGGGTTACTCTCCTCCCAAAATTTGTCTAAAATCTGTCAAAATTAGTCGTTGCAATAGCCCCAGATGCCTGTATTTAAGATATTTCCTACATTCAAAAAATTGCAGTATACAAATCTGACAAGCATAATTGAACTGGTGACGATAGCGTGAAGCACAGCGATATCGGTAGCTTGATCTGACATCCTCTGTTCGACACATTCTAAGCAGGTAGTACTTGAGGTCAACAAATTAAATTCGTAACAACGCGGGAAGTGATTATGACCAGGTCAATATCCCTTTGTAATATACACAACTTCAAAAAGTGTGGTGTGGTCAACCCTGGGGTTGCCTTCTTCGACCTTCATGACTGAAGTTTGGCCCAAAATCCATGCTAAAATTTGGAGGTTTTTTGCAATTACCATTTTAGGCTCCGTTTCCATTCCTCAAATTTTTTAAGGGAAATCCTCAATTTTTCTCATAGGCTAGTCACAGGCCTGGTCAATGTATCTGTCGCTTATCCAATGAATTCAAAATTTCTGGTTTAATTCATAGCCTTTCTTTTTTTACATACAACTTCGGGCAGGATAACGCAATCATGCGTAATCATCGTTACAGTGAGGCTTCGTAGGATGCTGAAAATTAGAAGTAGGAGAAATAAGTTACAGGAGTTTTCCAGGAGCTTTCAGTCGTCAGCGCTTTCAAATGAATCACCGCTCCACTCTCCTAGAGTCGTCATTTTTTCAAAAGCGGCTTTTGTTCGTCGCTGATTCTAGAGCAAAAGCATATTCCTCTCAAATATCCTAAAAATTTAATGTCGGTCAAATATCTCGATAACTCCCATCTGTGGTCATTAATGTCTTACCACATGCTTTCCTTTTTAATGCATGAAGTGTGTGATAAGCCTGCGGGTGTAATTTGATGCATTACGGGACATGTGACTTGAATGCTCAATTTGTGTTCATTTTGGTTAGTGGCATGATTGAGAAGAACTCATTAAGATTGAATGAAGGCGCTCCTAACCTCCATAGGTTAACCTTTAAGTTAACCTTGAGCAAATGACGGCTCACCCTCACCTTTCCCCACCATATTACGTGAGAATGAGAATTTCAGATCTTTTTGGACACTTACATTGTAAAGATTTCAGACCTTGTGATATTTAGCTCTTCTTAGCCCTGGGCAAAGTGTTGTATTCCAACTTTCTCAATTAAACAACTTCTCAGTCATTTCAAAATTAAAACACTAAGCTTGAATCTAATGTGAGCAAATGGCAAGAAATAGGGAAAAGCCATAGAAAAATCTACTACACGTGACTGATGTATACTCAAACTGCACTGCAATTAATGGCAGTTTTTCTGTCCTGATCATGGTGCTGCCCAACTGCTTGAATTTTCATTCCTTTAAGTCGTTGATTGACAGCTATTGTGGAATTACCAAACGTTCGCCTAGCCCAATCTACGAAACAGTTGATCAAGTAACGATGGATTGTTTCAGCAGATAGGTTCTTAAAGATGAACTGTTGTCATCGCTCTAATGGCTTTTTCCGCACCATTCAAATTTGTGATGTTAAATGATTTTGCTTTCCGTTCGGGTGACTCAAATGCTACTCATGTTCATATAAATCTGATGACAATTTAACATATTTTTCCATGAATAACCTCATATCTTCTGCAATTATTTCATTTTGTAGCAATCCTATAATCACGAGGCTTCAGACAATGCATCATTTTAATTGTATTTGTCTTCAACAATGCAAAAGCAGAAACTTAAATGTGCAGGCATTCGGATTTAATCACATACTGATTTTACAAGGTGTGACAATGTAAAGGCCTACAACTTATACACAGCATTTAATCAATGCAAGTCTCCGTTTTGTTTGAAAAAAATAAATGATAATACATTTTATTGTAGAAAAACTTCAAAGAGATTCCCATGTTGTAAGAAGCTCTTAAGCGCTTAAGAAAAACTAAAGCTGATCAAAATTTACCTAATTCTGTCGACCTTTCATGATGAGGTTACAGAAAAAGTACTTCCTAGTGTTGCAACGGAGGATTACAATCAGAATGACCACGTGTGACAATTGCACTTATGAATAAAGAAACGTTCAAATGTTAGATTAACCAGGCCATTGACTATCTTGAAACTAAATTCAAATCAAACATGACACGGCGCCTCCCTAAAGATTGTATTTTCAGAACGTTCATTCAATCACAATAGTCATGTAGAGGGATTCCATAGCGCCGACAAACATTCTTTGCAAAATGTTTCTGAACCTTCTCGATTGACGTCGACTGTAGACTAGTGTTTTTAAGCCCATCTACGCGCCCGATTTAGGAGAGTAGAATCTCAGGTGATCGCGCGGTTTAGTAAGTGTAGACCTACCTTCAACCTCCTCTTCATTCTCATATACTCTTCTGTGAACTGCCCGGAACCTGCGTGTAACCAACTAGGAATGTTTCGATCGGTACTCTTCATCTCTAGAATGACAAGACTTTCGTGCAAGTCCTATATCTGCATTCTGCGGTGCTGCCTCACCTTACCACTATCAGCTTGATATTCGAAGGCGACAATCTCAATTTCGCTCAAGTGAGCACATCAGTTACATGTTGCAACAACGCCATTGCGCACATTCTAGACTATCAGGTTGGGATTGTCAATCTCGAGGTCGATTGGCACCGTTTCGCAAACGAGCTGGGTGAGCTTAGCGACAGGGACCGCGAGAGCACGAAGCGCATAGTCGTCGCATATTGTAACGCTCTACTTGACAATTTAAAAGACAGAAGTCGTATCAGCATTCAGCATTTTCGATCCGTGGTACTGCCCAGGCAAGCGGAAGGACGGCAAAATTGCGACGAAAGGGAAGTACAAATTCGTGTTGATCGATTCAGAGATCTGCTTGACGACTCAGAATGGGCAAAAATCAGTTGGCTAGCTTTTGTAGAACGACTTTCCATGAAACCACTGACGAATTGCAAAGGCGCTGCACAGGTATGTGCAAGGATGCGTTCAACAAAGACGCCTTTCCAGACATTCAGAGGCTAGCAACAATCGTACTTACTGTTCCTCTGTCGACGTGCTGACCAGAACGCGGATTCTCAACAATGCTGCGGATAAAATCAAAATCAAGAAACCGACTGCTGGATAAAATGCTGGGTGCACTCATGAACATCTCAACTAATGGTCCAGCGCAGCTCGACACTGAAGGAGCAAAGGAAATTGCACAAAAATGGTTTCTCTAGATGAAGAAACGGCGGAGAGTGACTGAACGCGGCGCGAGATCGAGCTCCTCAGTGTTCTCCACAAAGAACGCAAACGCAAGCAGGAGCTGGTATCTACTGAACCCGAAGATCCATATAACTGTATATTTGACGGCGACTTCTCGCATGGCGGCTTCGAAGAAGTCGAAGTGTTTTCAATTCAGGGTTGGTCAAAACCCACCCGGTCAGAAAAAAACCCGATTTCACCCGCCCGGCGGGCGAAATCGGGCGGGTGAAATCGGGCGAAATCGGGTGAAATGGATTTTTCCATGTCATTTTTTCGATGCTTCTAATTAAAATACAGTAATTCAGGGTTTTGGTCAAAACCCACCCGGTCAAAAAACCGAATTTTCCACCCGCCCGCGGGCGAAATGGGCGGGTGAAATCGGGCGAAATCGGGTGAAATGGATTTTTCCATGTCATTTTTTCGATGCTTCTAATTAAAATACAGTAATGCCAATTCATTTTTCTGATTTATTGACTCTGCCTCTTCTCAAAAATCATCGTATGGAATGTATACAATTCCGTAATCTACATGTTTCTTACTACAACACCAAATATTGAAAAGGAAAACCGAATAATATGTCAATGTCCGATGTTTTCATTGCGCAAGAAATTTAACGCCTATGCTGATATGATGCCCATTGTCCATCCCTGACTCGCCGGACATCAGCCAGCCTGGATTTGTCAACAGCAGACTGTAGTGATGCATTCGTGAGATGATGGGGAATTCGGGAGAGCATACGCATATTGGTTGACGCTGCTGGTCGCATGTCTTTGGGTGGCTGGTGCAGTCGAAAGTGCGTAAGATAAGATCGATATTGGCAAACAATGATTTAAAGCCACTGCCCACAAGTCTGGTCATTAATGTTATTATAGCATACAAAAGACACTCGGAAATGATGGGGAGTTCGGGGTGGCGCGTGCGTGGTACGCGCGCGTCATTACTGATACCGCAGCAGCTGCAAGTCTGCGACGGACACTTCGGACCATAAGAAAGAGCGTGCGTCCTCGATATAATATTAGGACGAGGTCTTTCGACCACACCAAACGACCATCCTCAGGTTATCAAAAAATAAATAAATAAAATGAATCGAAATTATGATATGAAAGTTCGACGAAACGATCTGCGTATTATTTAGCTTTAGTATCAGTAATTCTGCTAACAGTTGGGGCCTATATTTTTGTCTAGCCTATATTTTCTTACTTCGGAATACCGGTATGACAAACAGATATTTGGTGATCGATGTTCAGATGACTCATTAGATCTTCCGTTGACCATATTTTTTATATAAAGTTCAATTTATAGACCTCTACACATGTGTTTTCTCTCTGATAATACAATAATAGAAAAAACTTATAAATTTTAGATAACAGCCAATCTTGTGTAAAGTATACTATTCGTAAATGTAGGTGAGAGAATAACTTCATATGATTCCTTATTTAGATAGCCTGTAATTATCTGAATATTTGGTGCGGCTAAAATACAGTAACCTATACTAAGTACTCACCAATATTTTCTCATGATATTGTATTTTAATCATGGTTTACATTACACTGATGTGTGCAATGTAGTTTGATTTTTCAATAAAATGATAATTTTAAAATAAGAGATTACCTCTTAATTTCAAGAAAATCGAAATAACTAGATTAAACCCGAAAAACCCGATTAAACCCGAAAAACCCGGTATAAAAAACCCGAAAAAACCCGCCCGGATATAACCCGATAAAACCCCGGGTGGGTTTTTTTGCCGACCAACCCTGTTTCAATTACAGAGATTGAAATGGATAAGGTTTATTTATGACCTAATACAGCTTCATCATTCCATATCTTTGCTACGCAATTTATTGCGTTCAAGTTTGCTGGCCGTTCAAGTGATGATTTACCAGCGTTCCTATCTTTCCTATCCCACGCTTATTATGTTATTGTGTACGTCCAATGGCGCCATCAGATCGTAAGTTGCTGAAAACCATGAAAACCGTGTAATAAAATTGAAAAACATAATAAATTTGCAGTAAAGATACTGCGTGTTTAGTGCGAATGTTGCTTTGCTATGGGCGGGTAAGCGAAACCACAAAAAACCCTGCAGTCTAGACTGGCATGGCAATACTCAACTGATGGTCTGACTTGGTATAAATAAGCCTTTAAAAGTAGAGGGTCGTTAGAAACAAATTTAGTAAGCTCGACACACTACAGTGGAGGACATCTTGCGGCAATGATAAATTGATATTTAGGAAGCTCAAAATTTAAATTAATGAGCGCATGTAATCTTTTAGGCCTGAAAACAAATGTGTATGGATACCTCAATGTTTGTTTTTGCTTTCAGAATTGTGATACAAACTCTCAATGATGTGGAGCAAGACCGAAAATGTTTTCGAATGGTTGGCGGAATTTTAGTGGAACGAACTGTCATTGAGGTTTTACCTGCTTTGAAACACAACGTTGAACAGGTGAGAACGGGGGAGAACTGTGTGGCAATAAGTGAACCACTATTCGTTTGTCATTGAAAGAAGGGCGGATCTTATGTTCTGTTGCCATCACTGCCGCAATATGGCATTAAGATACATTAAACAAAGATAAAGATGCCACATCCTACTTTTCAGTTGCTGATAGTAGTATATGTGAACGTAGTTAACTACTTTTAGAAACCTTTACTCAAACTTCTCTTACGGACAGTGTGTAGACGCAGTGTTAAATAACCAGTCATCGCTCATGCATTGATTGGTGAATTTTAGAGTCTACTAATTCCGTTTATGTCAGGTGGCGGAAAGCCATTGAATTTCGATCACATTTTTATGAGTATATCACTGGAGCTAGCCGGAAACCATTCACTAAGGTTGACGAACACCAATATCGAGTTGGTTTTAGCTATTTTCTCACTGAAGTGTAGGCGCCCGACTGGAAACGAATAGGTTGTTCATATTTTTACATTCCTTTTCAACCTGTGGTCAATTCTGAAATGAAGTATTGAAGGATAAACGACTTTTCGACATCTGAATAAAAAATGAATCTCTCTGCTGGCGGCCATGTTGTATGAACACCAGTATCTGAATTGAACTGCAGCGCTCAAATTTTCGGCAGATCCTTGTTAGGATCCTCACTATGACGCTGTCATGAGCAAGAACATTTGAATAGCTGAGCATTGTGAAATAATATCTAGAAAGACTTATAGATAAAAAATAGCAAATATATCAACATTTTTTGGGATAATGGATGCTAGTATTGATGTTTGGACACAGTCGAGTAATCGCATGAGATTCGAATTATAGACAACCCCTCATGAAGTGAATTACGACAGGGGACATTTAATTCCGTAAAGAATGCAAAAATACTCATTCTCCCCCGATAATTACAACACCAGGTGAAGTAAATGAACATGAAAGATATCTCCAGACGCTTCGGGAGATATCTCCAGACCCTTTGTCAATCAATAGCAGAACACTTACAATTATAATATTTATATCATATCGGGGACATTAAGTTTTTTTGACATATATCAGATGAAAAAATAATTAATTAGTATGAAATTAATGAGACAGTTTGATGAATTTCGATAACATGATAAGATTGAATGAATGAATTCCCTACTTGATGACATGACCTGAAATTCTCGGTAGTCGCTCTATCTTTCCATGCATATCAGTGAAAATTGATGATTTTTGCGGTTTCATTAAATACCAAATTACTTTTTTTGCTTTTTCAGTTCGGAAAGTTGAAAGAGACGCTGAGAAAGCAGCTTGAAGATAAGGGAAAAGAATTGGTTCAATTCAAAGAAAAGCACAATATTCGCTTCGTTGGAGAATCAGAAAAAGATGATAAGAAAGATAAGAGTGACGATGTGAAAGCAGCTCCCAGTGGTGTCCTCGTAACTGACAAATAAAAAGGAGTTATCTGATTTCCTTGCGTTCTCTGAGCAAATGCTGGACATCGATCGAAGAACTAGCACGAATCTTGAAATTTAGAGCTGTGATTGCCGATTTAAAGGTCTTCATTATCCGATACAGTTTTACAGACGGTATTTCTTTTTTCATATTGTTCAATTCTGAAACAAATAAAAGTTTGACTGAAGTAAAGAAGCATTTTGGTGTTTCTTATCATGTACAAACTTCATATGACTAGAGTCCATATTTTCAATGTTACAAATTTTGTGATGCAGTTGACTTTACTACGGTCATTATCCATTCTCTATGTTATAACTGATACGCTCAAAATAGGAAATAGTTAAAAAGCCTAAGCCAAATCGGTTCCTGTATCTGCTAAAGTACACATTTTCTGTTTAAGCGCAGTTATCCGTCTACATCAATTGCACCTTGCAAGCAGCAGATTCTAATTTCAACTTGCAAATATATCAGCGATGCACACAGACCTACCTAAATTATACCGATCACTGAGACAAAGCAAGGATTTGATTTTTTATGTAGTAGTAGTCATTACCATGCTTATCGTAATTATAGATGCATAGGATGCATATGTTCTTAACCCTAATTCATTCACCTCTCTACCTGTGTAGACAATCGATTTTTGAAGTGATGCCATAACCAAGGAAATGCATTTTCAAGAATAACTTCACGCCAGGTGCCCCTATAATGATGAAGCCATAGTTCTGTCGAACTTCCTTCTTGCCAAACATGATTTGCAATCATATTTCGTTCGCCTGTCTACCAGTGTAGACATTTACGATCATAATCAGCACAAGCAGATTATTTCTCACTTCACTTCGAATTACTTTGTTCAAAATATATTACATGAAGTTAATGAGTATATAAATGCTACAAACTATCAGGAAATGTTCACAGGACAACTGAGCATCATCAGGTACCGCAAAACATAGTCCTACATGTAGCAGGCCTACCTACACTCACTCCCAACATGTTGTGCAATTTATAGAAGTTTAGACATATTACTAGATACAAATGATTCTTCAATAACTGGGTGTCACGGATTGACCATTTAGTCATTTCACCATTACAGTTTCTTGAGTAGATGAAAATGAGGCAGCACTCACAGATTCCGAATATGCGGCTTGATGCAGTCTCTGGGACTGCTGCTAAAAGCCTAACTCTCCTGCAGTGTGATTCATTGCGCAATTATAAGTTCAAGGCAAAGATGATAAAGTCATTCATCGATTTCGTCAAGCGGCGAGCTGACAAAAAAGGCAATCCCATCCCCCAGGACCACAAGTCTTGGAATTGGCACAATGTAGAAGATCAATAAGATGACAAAATGCTCTGTTCTCAATGTGTGTCCTATTCACAGGGTGTCCGCGCACCCTGGAAAACACCTGGAAAATCTGGATTTCCTGGAAAACTCCTGGAAATTTTAGACTAATTAAAACACTAATTGCCAGGCTTGCCGTGGGAATGGGAATTCAAAATCAATTCCCACGGCAAGCCTGCTAATTGCAAGTTGTTGAAGTCATGCTTACTCTATGTTTGAAGTGTATTCTATTTTTCCAGATTTTTATCTTCATATCTCTACTTATTTGTTACAAATATAGTCTTCAGTCTCGTACAATCTTTTTGTTTTTAGAATATTTCAGTGACTGGAATCTCCTATCATAACGTATACAACATGAATGAGACCGAGCTGCGTGGTATGGCTAACTATGAACTGTTGTCGAACTCCTAATCGCTGTACAGTATGATGAATTAGTATCTGTGAATTCCCTCATAAACGCTGCGCGGTATGGTGAACTAGGAGTTGTAATTACCCTCATTAACGTCGTGTGGTATAGGGAACTAGGAGCCGTAAGCTCCTTCATTAAAGTCGTGCGGCGGAATGGCGAACTATGAGCTGTAAACTCCCTCATTAACGTCGTGTGGAATGGTGGACTATGAGCTGTAGACTCCCTCATTAACGTCGTGTGGTATAGGGAGCTAGGAGCCGTAATCTAGGATTAATGTTATTACACACTTGATTGCCGTGTGGCAGAATCTACTGACGCAAAATGGTGCTCAACCTATAAACTTAATTTAGGCACCAGGCTTGTTCCGAATGATCCCAGGCTAATATCGAATATTTTCAAACACATTTCAAGTAGGTTTTCAATATGTAGATATATTATTCCCAACACGTCGTGTGTCAATGAGCTTTCCTCGATCAATTCTTCTCTGTGTCATTCTCCTAAGCTGATTGTAACTACTCTCATGCATATGCAGCACATCAACCATTATGTTCCTCTTTCTGGCTCTTGGTCTTCCACCTTCCACGGATTCACGCTGAATGCTTCAGTTCAAATGATCTTATCTGAATGATAACGCTCTGACGTTCACTTTGCTGCATTTCATTATAGAGTGGACTTTACAGATATTCCGTTAATTGTTGAATTTCATTGTTAAGTCTTATATTTTTCGTTATTTATTGTTATACTCTTTTTCTATTTTGTTCTCAATCCGCAAGCTTTTAATACGATCGATTGTATTTTCATTTTTTTCTAGAAATATAATGTGGCCGTCTGATGCATATATTGACATTTTTTATTTGGAATCACCTGCGCCTTAAAAATTCAAACAATTTCACGCCACTTTTCAAATTCTTTTCGTCAATTATATTAATTTTATGGTGTGTAAGCTCCTTAGCCACAGAACTTTGGGTAGATTTTTCCCGGAATTTTTCTTTTAAATTTGTCGCGTGCATTTGAGTAAAATTTCCTTGCAGAAAGTCCGGAAATTTTCGTTCAAATTTGACCTGATTTTTTGGTAAATTTCCCTGAAAAACCTGGAAAATGAATTTTACCCTGGAAAACACCTGGAAATTTTCATTCAAATTTGCGCGGACACCCTGTATTCAGTATGTTGACAACATTCTCTGTTTTCAGCGCTCATGAAATTATCAGGAGTATTTCTCAGCTGAACCTCAAAACTCGGCAGTCTGAAAATTTCATCCATCGAAGCTCCCATGCACTAATTTGACAATGAAGTCGTAGATACTTTTTACAGTGTACATGTATATTGTGATATTACATACAACTCTGCTATTATTCTAGAAAACATACCTATATTATCTCATGGTCAGGCCCAAGTAGAACGTGGATTTTCAATCAATAAAGAGGCTTCATCGACGACTATTTCTCAGAAGACTTTGGTGGCAAGAAGGATTATAAAAATCACATAAGTATTGGTGGAATTCAACATTTTGTAATTACAAAAGAACTCGTCCAATCTATCGAGTTATAGCAATACATGAAATCCTTGGAATCGGAAAGATCGAAATTTGAAGAGAAGGCCAAATCCTAAAAACGAAAGATAATCGATAAAAACATCAAAGATCAGAAAGAATGGAGAAAAATGGAAACTGAAATCTCTCTTGGAAAGTGATGCTGAACTCACATGCGACGAGGCCGAGCGAAAGGGACGAATGTCTCTAGCAATCACATTTAGTAGGAAATCTAGCGAGCCACAGAGCGAGGTTCGCAAACGACTTTCGAATTGGAAGAAGTAGAGAAACCACTGATGAACAATGAAAATTTTTAGTGAAAACATTTATAGTGCTCCTTTCCAACTTTTTATTGAGAATGGTTCATACCGTCATTTTTTTTAGCCGCTTGAATTTTTCAATATTGAGAAATTACCGATTTTGCTATAAAGATTACATCATTGTTTCTCATCGAGTTCGTAATTGCATGTATATGAATTTTTCTCAAGTGAGATGGCTGTTTAGAGTACGCATTTGTTTTGGTAATTGTTACTAACAGACTATTTTTACTATGTCATTGTCTTTCACATGCTCATGAGGAAAATTGATTAAATTGTCGATCACATTTACAATACATCAAACTTTCATATGATTGATTAATTTCAATTTTCGATACTAAGAAGAAAAATTCACTGAATGGCAAAAATTTAATTGCAATAATTAGCTAATGTAATCGATCATTGCACGCTTGCAAGGATTCGTGAGAGTCAGCAGCAAAATAAATTAATGTTAGCACATCTTTCGGTTGATGTTAACTTAATATTATTTGAAATATAATTCTCATCTTCCTCAATCCATTCTGCAACAACCACTCCTGATCATGCCCCTATTGTTTATAAGGATGAACTTAAAGTTCGGTTCTATCGAAGCATTTGAATTTTTTGAGATAATAACAGCACTACACAGCGCTTACCTTTCCTAAAAAGTTGTCTTTTTATTGGTAGAATTTAAGCATAACAGATGTAATCGGATATTGCAAGTCAATTTTTTTCAAATACAGATTCATTGTATACTTTATATAAAATTCGTTCATAAAGTAATACTAGTCCTGGTTCAGCAATTATGAACGAAAATTCCCCGGTTTACAGTATATTGATTTGATGAAAAAAAACGCAGGTTTTGTTTAGAATTATTTACGGTGTTTTCTTGAAATCCCTCAATATCCCGGGAATTCAAGTGTCAGAATCGAAATCTTCGGGTTTTACCAACACCCATTTACCAACGGTGTATGTCAACAATGGAGGATAGGAACTGCCAAAGCTGCTGCTATCAGCGACAGGTTAATTGGCGTCGTGCGTCGATGTCTTGAAAAATCGTCATTCGTAAAATTGCCTTCAAAATTATGCACTCGGATTTTTTTGTTTTGATTATGCACTTTTACTTGAATTATTGATTCGTAAAGCAATATTCTTAATAATTGCATATTTTATCCATTTCTTCAGATTCATGAGATGCACGTACGTGTCAAATTATTAAAAGGCGGAGAAGAAATTTTACAAGTGAGTCAACTATCATTCACATTGTTCTTCTGAATGCTCAGATCGTGATCATCATACCTGCTAACCTGTACGACATCTACCTCATAAGCATCCTTCTAATTCCTTGCTTTCTATCCTCATAAGCACCCTCTTTTGATAATATTGCTACCTTCTAATTTTAAATGTAGAGACCCATTTTCTCTACTTCGCCACCCATGCATCAACCACATCCCCTGAAAACGTACATTGGGCATGTAAAATATTCGTTAAACTCTGATTGAATGAATTATTTTCTTTATTTCAGGTGACGGAAAGTACAACAATAGCTATTCTGCAGGAACAGATATCAGAGAAATTTGCTGTTGCGATTGAGCAACAGACCCTTGTTTTCAATGGACGGGCTTTGAAAGGTGAATTTTCACTCTCAGTTTCTACGTTATACTCGTGTGCGACTTTTTACACTACATGTATTTGGATACGCAATTGACAACCAAAACCTGTGCACAAATCATCATCATCGTTTAGCGTCCTTATTTTCCCATTATCTTGGGGTTGGACGTGTGACAATAGCTCTTCTCCAACTGCTTCTGTTTTGAGGTAGCTCTTCCCTGATTTCCAGCTTTGCCATATCCTCTTCCACGTCATCTTCGGTCTTCCTCTCTGTCTTCTTCCATCCACTTCCTTCACAAGGCAACCTTCTTCCTATCTGTTAACATGACCGAACCACCGGAGTCTAATCTTCTCAGCTAGGTCCACTGTACGACACTTCTCTGCTACCTCCGTGCTTGTCTCTCCATCCTGCCATCTCACTCCTGCGACAGCTCTCAGTATTCTTCTGTCACAGCTTCGAAGAAAATTTACCATCTTGTCCGTTAGTGGCCACGTCTCCGAACCATACAACAAAGCCGATCTCACGCACGCCTCATACACTTTCATCCTACTGTCTATATCAATACACCTATTTACCAACAAATTGGCGATCTCTCTCCATATTTTCCAAGCTGTTGCCACTCTCGCCCTCACCGTCCTTTCCGCTCCCGCTTCACAGTCCAACACATCACCCAAGTAATAAAACTGATCTACATCTTGCAAAACGGCTCCGCCGATTTCCAGTCCGCCATTATCATCACCATTTGTTTACTCACTTTCTCTCGAACATTTGGGGCACTCGAAATTGTCCAGCTCCGTCATTCTTCTGAGTCCTGAGCATCGGAAATGACGCCAATTATTGCACTGTTTGACCCTACAGGTCCCACATGGCCATCTTCCGGACTCGATTCGCTTCTTTGCTTCTTTTCCTGTTATCATTACTTTTGTCTTATTCATATTGATCTTCATACCTCTTTTCTTATCCCTTCCTGCCACTTTTTAAACATAGTGATCACCTCTCCTTTGCTGTCTGCTGTTAACACCAGGTCGTCTGCAAAAAGTAGTTCCCATTGGACATTTTTCCTTAATTCTTTTGTGGCTTCTTTCATTACTGTAATGAATAGCAGCGGACTCAGGACTGATCCTTGATGGACTCCAACACCGATGATGAATTCCCTAGATGTTCCCACCACTGTCCTCACTCTTGCTTCTTGACTGATATAGCGACATAACCACGGTCACAAGTCTTTCTGGTATTTCTTGTCTTCTAAGAGCCCATTCAATAGCCTTTCTCGGAACCCTGTCGAACGCCTTCTCTAGGTCTACAAAAACATGATAGAGTCTTTTGCTTTTCTTCGAATACTTTTCTTGTAGCTGTCTCATTATGAAAATAGCATCGCTAGTGGATCTATCTGGACAAAATCCGAATTGACGACTGTCCAACTTTATCAGTTTCCTCAATCGAACTTGCACAAGTGTAGCGCAGTATTTCTTCTTTTTGATAAAGGGTTATTGAATATTGAAATTAATCGATCAAATTGACTGATTCAAATCATTTTTTCATGCTTGGTCTATTTTAACTCCATGCAGCGATGGGGATTGTTGCATTCGCATCATCATCTCGAGACAAAGACAGTTCTCTAATCTACAACGTCATAGCGAACACAAGACAAGTCCAAGTGCAAAGCCATCGCATAGCATGTTTGATGTCTGATAAATATGGTGGAGATGAAGACTTTCAAAGTAGTAGGGTATCTCTCATGAAATATGAAAATAACGATTTGCGTCACTTCGACAGATAAATGAAAAATTAGATTGAACAAAAGGCAAGACTATTATACAGCACACACGGATAACTCGAACTTGTTGGGAGCGTTAATTTGATTCGCATTATCAGTGATCCTAGTTACAAAATGTGTCTTTCATTCAGACAGGAGCGGTTTATACAATATAATCACTTCAATTAGCAGTTAGCCTGTATACTACACTTCATTTTGCAACATGTATTAACGAAAATTAAAACTCAAAATTCTTAGGTCAACAATTCTAATATAGCAATAATGGAGGATATATGCTCTTCTAATGTACTTCATTCAGACGCATAAGTCAGTTTTTTTTTTATTTTATTCTCTTTATGAGATGCTGCACATATTTAGCCAAGCTGCCGCATTAAAACTCAAAATTCTTAGTCCATTTATATAGTATACACTCTTTAGCAAAATGAATGTTACATCACTACAACTGTTGAAACATCTCAGTGTCTACAACCATTCATTTCATTTGATTACAAAAGCATTATATTTCATCTGGAAGGTATTGATCTCCTCTTGAAAATTCACTATGAGTAGTGGCTACATCTTTGAACTTTTGTCTACTACACATCAAATTTTGTCAAACACATCTGCTTTTCTTAAAATGAAAGTTTTGGTATCAAAATCATAGACTACAAAAATGAAACATAGATCAGTGTACAGACAAGAGAAAGTACTTTCAGAAAAGTATTTGGGCTCATGAACAAGACAATTATACGCCTAATTGGACACATAATCATAAATAATGATATGATGACAACTATGTTTTGAGGGCGTCAATGGCAAATTAGAGGGCCGCGTTCGCGGCCCGACAATTTGCCATTGACAGCCCGAAAAATGTAGATGTCATAATCATTGTATGCCATGTTGCGAAATATTTCTATGGTTTCATTTCCAGGCCATGAATTCCGGCCATGATTTCCGGGTCGTTAATGAATTTCTGGGCATTATCAAAGATATCAGTCTTATATACATGGTATACAATGTTACATTGACCCATTCATTTGTTAAGAAGTTGGTAACATAAGCATGATTTTCATTCAAATTCAGTTCATAACAATCTAATGCATAATGCATATGCTGTGTACATAGATAGTGAAAATGCAGTACCGTAGTTATCGCTCATCATTGCTAGTTCATTTATCATTTCATCATCAAATGAAAGGAGTTTATGATCATGGTGAATCGACAGATTTCTTAGGGGATATGCAATTGGATCAAATGAAAAATAGCTTACAAGCTTCTCTTGCTAAGCTGCACATTTCAAGATATTCTCCGGCGTTGGCAAAGAGAAATTGGTATTAAGAAATGCAACAATGGTATTCGATCAGGACGGAAAAGAATCACTACATCTCGAAGCAACTGATATCTAATCAGATAGACTGGAATTCACAGATTGTCATTTGCAAGAGACCCTCTGTGTCTCTGGAGGCAAAGGTTTCAGTGTGGACTGTATATCGACGCTTGCAATTTCATATTTCGGGATGTTAGTGCACCAGTTCACACAGCCAGTGCAGTAACAGTCTTTAAGGAACTGCCTGAAATACGCTCACTGCCCTGGCCCTCCCGCTGCCCTGATTTGAATCCAATACAGCATGTCTGAGATTTCCTCAGTAGGAAAATCAATTGTCATTCCACTCGTAAAAACAACAAAAGAGCTGAAGCAGTGGCTCGTAGCAAAATAGCAATTGATGCCACAATCTTTTGTTGACTCATCGATAAAGAATATGAATGATCGCATCTCAGCAGTGATCGCAGTTCGTGGAGTTGTCAGCCGATATCGATTACTTATTGACTTATAAACATTTTCACAATAAACATAATAGGCTATCATAAGACAGGAAAAGAGAGGTAAATCAAATTTTAGAAGTGAATATACCCGTATGTAACATTAGTTTTGCTAAAGAGTGTATATACAGTATATAACACATTATTAGTCACCCCCTAAATTTTCAATTTTTTCGCTATAAAAATCAGGTTTTCTACAACTATTCGTTTAAAATGCTATCAGATTGTTTCATTGATGTCGGAAAACGTTTCTAGGCGTCAGATATTGATGTTTTTTCGCGTGAATGCCAGAAAACTCTAAAATACACGTATCACATTATTAGTCACCCCCTAATACTTTTCAGTTTCTATTGTCTACCATAGAGCACTTTTGTATTTGTAACCTATACAGAACACAGTTTTTAGTTGAAATATGACCAAACACCCCAATGATATGGTTTCACATAATAATCAGTCCATAATTGCTACAAAATTTATATCTTAACACATTATTAGTCACATTCATTAAATGGTTCATTCATTAGTCACATTACATGATTCATCGTATTGGCTCTGTCAATGATTTCTACAACGTAGATTTCTAAGCACTATGGCAGATATGACTCAGCTGACTTCTCTGTGCAATTGGTTAAAGCAAAAGCCAATTACTTTCGTCGCTTGTGCTCTCAATTTTAAAACGCTTTGCTCTGACTTGAGTCATATCACCATCCAAGATGGGTCGTACGAAAGATGTAACACCGCGACAGAAGAACGACATCTTGAAAGCTCTGGTCAATAGCAATGGTCGTCTTACAATGGAAGGATATCCGCCAATCGTCATGGTGTTTCCAAGAGGACAGTTCAACGCATCAAGAAGCATTGGGAGTAACGTTAAATAATCGCATTGGAAAATGTGGACCGAAAACGAAGGACGTCCATCGACATACATCATCGCCCGATTGTACGACAGGCAGCTTCAGAAAAAGCCACAACGGACACGTTGAACAACATACCCGAGACAAGTTTTACGAAGAGGTGGTGTTAACATCTCAATCATGACTGTAAGTCGGACGTTTAAGGGAAAACGGTTTCCGCAGTGTAAGTCCATAAAGAGGTAAACCTCGACTTACCGACAGAATGCGTCGAATGCGTTTTGAGTGGGCGAAACGACCAACCAATCGTGGACACAAGACGATCTGGTCCAAAAGTCTTGTTTCTCAGACGAATCATCATTCATCAGTGTCAAGATGCAAATCGCCCAACTGTATGGCGATTACGAATGGGAACTCCGAAACTCAGTGGGGTTAAGTTTTCCTACTAAGGAGTCATGGTATGGGCCATGATGTGCTATACGTAGAACCCAGGTAGCCTAAACGTAGTAGAAGGAACAATAGAACGCACAAGAAGTGACGGCGGGACGTATTGAGAACCCGAATGCTTCCTCAAGCGAGAGAGTGGTTTTAGCGATGAAGAGTGGACTTTTATGCAAACGGTGCGTCATGCCACACTGCAAAGTCGATCAAGGAATATCTTCTTCGAGAAGGCCCCCGTCTCAACCCCCTGCAATGGGGCCGGGCAATAGCGCGGATATGAATCCAATTGAACCTTGTGGGCTGTTATGAAGTCAACGCTGTCTCAGAAACTCAGACAATAACAAATAAGCAAAGCCTCATATTCCGTTCTCATTAAGCTATGGCACAGGGATAGAGACGGTTATCGATACCTGCAAACGATTGATTGCTTCAATGCCAAGACGTGTCGCAGCTTTAGTTGCAGCAAAAAGGTGGAACATACCGAATTTTAGCAGGAGACTATTGATCTGCATCGATTTCTCTCTTAACTTGAAATGGAAGACAGCGCATCATACCTGTAAACACGAGTATTTTTCATATAAATTCTGTATAAAGGTCCGATTAGCTTATTGAATTGTTCATCTTATATTCTTTAACATTAATAAAGTAAACTTGCAAAAATCAGGAAAAAATAGTGTGACTAATAATGTGCTAAGAGATAAATTTTGTAGCAATTATGGACTGATTATTATGTGAAACCATATCATTGGGGTGTTTAGTCATATTTCAACTAAAAACTGTGTTCTGTATAGGTTACAAATACAAAAGTGCTCTATGGTAGACAATAGAAACTGAAGAGTATTAGGGGGGTGACTAATAATGTGATACGTGAATTTTAGAGTTTTCTGGCATTCACGCGAAAAAACATCAATATCTGACGCCTAGAAACGTTTTCCGACATCAATGAAACAATCTGATAGCATTTTAAACGAATAGTTGTAGAAAACCTGATTTTTATAGCGAAAAAATTGAAAATTTGGGGGATGACTAATAATGTGTTATATACTGTATATATAAGTAAAAAAGGCAATTAAAATGGTTAAATAATACCAAAATCGACCCAAAGAAAACTCAAAAATCTCTCATATTCCCGACCGGTTTCGCTCCCTAACTTGGGGAGCTTGTCAAGGGAATGAATTTATTATATTCAAAATCATCTATATACACAAATAAGAATAAGATATCAAACTGAAATTCAAAATCAATAGTCATTGAGGGTTGGCTTCAGTAAAGCTATGAAGCGGTGCTCCATAGATCCCCTGTCAATCTTAGTGCTTGTAGGTGACATTTGGAATAGAGAAGCAGCTTCAAACTTAGATGCTAGATTTTTAGCACAGCTCATAATATGCTTACTAACGTTCAGAATGCTATATTCAGGATGAAACATCTACTGTCTATGAACAGTTAGTCTAATTCTAAAAATATCACCTGTCTGACCAACGTAAATATTTTTACAGCCCAAACACCTGATGAAATAAATAACATTTTTGGAAGTGCAAGTAAGATTATAGTTTGACGATTAAAGATCTTTTCAATATTTCCAAACTCTGATAGGAATATTTTTTCCGACAACTAACGTCTTACAGCAACAACATCTTGGCTCTTCGCACTTGAAGATACCGACAATACTCCGTCTGTTGTTATTACTCAAGAGGCTTAATAAAGATTTAGGCTGCCTATACGATCGAACGACTTTGCTTTGTCTGAAGGGGTTCATTAGGTTAAGGCTATTGAAAGCTGGTAAACTAATCCTATTGTACACGTCAGGGTATAGCAAGTCAACTCATCAGCTGAAACAACATGAATTTTCATCCTTGCATCTCACATGTCTTCAATTGTCTGTTACAGCAGACCTCGCGTGCATGTGTTTCCTTTGGATGACTATTGGCAACACTGCATGGACAGTAGGTATACTATATAAATATGTATAGTATAATAGTAATTCCAGAAAATAGTGGGCCAGAGTGAATACTATCCATTGAGAGAGGCCACAAAACCAGGTATTGGCTAAATACGAATTTCTATTAGGCAAGGCCTTTCAACCGGCCCAGCCGGTCATCAAAACCATCATTGCCTGACGATGACCGGCTGGGATACTCATGCGATGACTCTCTCAATGGATAGTATATCTCTCAATGAATAGTATAATAGTAATATATATATATATATCCTTTCAATGTACAGCAAAAAAGAATTGCATGTTCCTTAATAGTTTCGATGTATATTTACATCATCTTCAGCGGTTACAAAAGAGTCACAAAATTGCGTACAAGTCATTTTTATACAACATTGGATAAAATCAGCTTTCTCTTCATTTACATTTGCAATAAACGTCGTCACCAAATCGATACGTCACTTGTCACATGTCAACCCGGTGTCATAATAGCACTCTAACGTCACAATCCTAATAAGTTTTTTGGAAAATAGTGGAAACGATCCATTCCGTTCATTCGCAAGGGCAGTCAGAATCAGAATTGGGGGTTAGCTATCTAGTAAATTGATTCGAGAATAAACGGAAATTTGTAGTAACCCAAGATAGAAAAGTTATCTTGTTTCGGTGCATGCTCGTGCATCGAAACTTCAGTGTGAGTTGGGTAGCCTCTAAGGTGCTCACTAATGCGAGTGTTAAAGTGCCTAGTGGTGGCACCGATGTAACCGCATCCGAACAGCGGTCACAGGCATAATTGTAGAACATGTTTGAATTTCAAGCCACTCGCAATCTTATCTTTTATTTTGAAAAAAATCTCTGAGCTTGGAAGTTTTATAATCGGCGGGTTTAATAACAGCTTTCAGAGAGACTTGTTTGGTTTAATTTTGTGGATCCTGCTATTCAATTCTTTAGAGCCTTCTTGAATGAACGGAAGTGACCAGTAAATGATTTTTTTTTTATCGTTTTCCGATTTTGATTCAGTTTTGACCCTTGTCCTGCACACAAGTTTTTCTGCTGAATTTGTTGTTTTATTTTGAATAGTTTATCATCAGGGAAAAACCGTTATCTTTGAAAAGTCTCAATAATTTTGTCAGCAGCAGACTGATAAAGATCCCTCTTTGAACAAATCTTGAAACGCACGAGACAACAATGATCGAATTGCTGCCATTTTGTAACTTCTCGGGAGCATAAAGCGAAATTATGGAGTATATACTCTGTGTGTTAGTAGATTTTTATGTGGAAATCGATATGAAATTCTCCAGAATGAAGAGGTGACCCTCAGTATCCAGAAATGTAATACTGTTGTTCTTACTTCTCCTCAATAGTGAATTGGATGTTATCATCCCACATTATTCAAAAATTCAAAAAGGCTTAGCTTCGCTTCTGTCTCTGACTATGACGAAGCAATCGTCCACATAACGACGATAAAAGAAAGGCAATTTGCCTTCGTACTTATGAAATATACTTTCTATCATGCTCTAGCGCAAAAGCAGCCATGGTAGGGCCAAGGTTGAGCCCCATGGCCATACCGTCCACCTGATGATAAAGTTTGTTATCAAAACTGAACAAAATGTTCGTGCAGGCCAGGTTCAATAAATGCTTTAAACCAATCTCGGATAAAGGAAAGTCGTCATTAAAATCGATCATTGAGATGATGTGGTCAATAGTCTTTTTCACCGGTATGTTGGTGAAAAGATTCTTCACGTCGAAACTGTAAAGTTGAAAATCCTCATCTGGTAAAGAAAGTTTTTTCAAAGAATCCACAAACTGAAAGGTGTCTTTCAAATTGTATTTGGTGGGCATAATTAGGGCCCAATTAGAGGTGTACGAGTTCCTCATACTCATTATGGGACGGTATGGTGGATTGACAGCGCATTTATGAATTTATCAATTTTGATAGCTAACAATTGTGGTGTCCGTGGCACAGTGGTTGCGTACTTGGACTAGCGATCTCATGGTCCAGAGGTCGAACCCGGAAAGTGTCATTGGAAGTCGGCAGGAAGGGCATCCGGACTACAAAGCACCACAACGCTCCAAACAAAGTCTGACTTAAGTCAGCACCGTCCAAGGCTCCAGTAGGGGTAAAAAGTGACGTAAAATCCGTAAAAAAACAATTCTGATTCTGACTGCCTTGCGAATGAACGGAATGGATCGTTTCCACTATCACTTAGATTGTGACGTAGAGTGTTTATGACACCGGTTGACATGTGACAAGTGACGTATTCGATTTGGTGACGACGTTTATTGCAAATGTAAATGAAGAGAAAGCTGATTTTATCCAATGTTGTATAAAAATGACTTGTACGCAATTTTGTGACTCTTTTGTAACCGCTGAAGATGACGTAAATATACATCGAAACTAGTAAGGAACATGCAATTCTTTTTGCTGTACATTGAAAGGATATGAAACGATTGAGCAATCTCTGTTGTAATATATATATATATATATATATATATATATATATATATACCAAAATCGACCCAAGGAAAACTCAAAAATCTCTCATATTCCCGACCGGTTTCGCTCCCTAACTTGGGGAGCTTGTCAAGGGAATGAATTTATTATATTCAAAATCATCTATATACACAAATAAGAATAAGATATCAAAAAGTGTAGGTAAGTCCTGTACAAAGTGTCATAAAAAGTGTAATATGTCCTGTTTAGTACCACATCAACGGACGCAGAAATGTAGGCTATGAAAAGCCAGAATAGAAAGCTATGAGGAAATTTCAAAAATCAGGTGCTGATAATTTCCCATCTAATTATTTGAGATCTTCGGACGATCCACTTTTCCAAGCACGGGAAACATTGATTTGCCAGGTCATTTTCTGATTGCATGATCTTCACAGAAATTCGTGGACATTCTGTTGATCATCGGCGATGGATATCAAAATTCTCACGGCCCTCTATTTTAGCTTTTCATGACTTGAATTTCCGTCCGCTGACGTGGCACTAGCCACGACACATTGCACAGGTTATCCACCGCACACGAAGTCTGCGTGTGTACATGTTTTTGTCGTTAGAAAGTATGGACACCCTAATTACACTTCTTATAATAAGGCAACTTTTCAAAGTAGAAGTTGTTCTCAAAGTAGAAAAACAATGCTGCTTAGGGATGATGTGAAGGGTTTACCATTGATTATTTCTACTTGAAAGTGACCAATTTTTCCTTTGCAGACGCAACCAAATGCATATCCGATTACAATATCACAGACGGTGCCAAACTTGTCCTCTCGGTGAAACCTCAAATGAAACAGTCCCCTTCCATACAGCAATCCACGAGTGACCGTTTAACACATCAGCTGACTCTACATTTGTCCAAGACCCATAAACCCGAAGAAGTCGATGCAATAATTTCTTCATTCATGAAGGTATTTCATTTATTTTTCTCAAATTGTCGTTGAAATATTGCTGGATTATTCGTATTTGTACCTCTGACTGAAACTATAAACAATAGGCCTAATTGGTTATTTACGGAAACAGAATTCCCACGGCCCTTGAAAACTCTTCAATGTAGGGTGTTATTCACTAGCGTTCAAACTCTTTGATGCAAATGTTGCAACCACAGAATTAGATTCATCTGCGCTCGCTTCGGTTTCCTAGAAAGGAAGAATTGTATGTAACCTTAATATCGAAATGGCTCATCACAGAATTAGACAACTTGCTCTTTCTCGAATGGATAATTCGTGTATTGCTTGCTATTGGAAATGGTAAACAATAAGCTGCCAGCAGAGGACACCAGAGCCAGTGAGAGATGCGTGCGTGCTGTGCAGGGCTCCCACTCCTGCGCAAATGCGCAAATTTTTAGGAAATTCCAATTTTCTGCGCAAATTTGAGAATTTTGTTGTAAAAATGTTAAATTAATAATTTATATCGACATGGTATCCATGAAGTTGCTACCGTTGAAAATAAATTTTCTTTTTCATGCTAATTATATGGATGTGAATGGGACGAATTCATCGAATATATTTTTTCTAAGCATGCTTTTCTTTTACTTTTTCTGGATTATTATTGCTTCTTTCCCGAGACTTAAACAGAAGTAAACTTTTGTAAACATCCCGTATAATGATCCATTCAGATAGGAAGACAGAAAATCTAACTTAATGTACCATCAAACTCAATTATTTCGCTTTAGCTGCAGACACATATATACCAATGACAAAATCAGATTTACTATATTTTAACCGATATTAAATTATTAAATCTCATAATTACGTATTATTTTCACTTTCTAGATTTTATCTTAAAAACATTAATAATACATTTTAGATTTTTTTTCTTTACAATATATAATTTTTTATTTCATTTCATATTTCTAGAGTACCTTTATATTTATCATTGAGAATATATCATTAATTATTTATCACATTTATCACATTTTATTTTAATTCATCAATATTCTTTAATAGATATCATAACTACCACTTACTTATTACTGTCTTCAGATATATTATTTTATACATTTTCAAAGATATTTATTATCTTTTTATACTTATAAATTCTCATTTTTAATAATAATTATTATTTATAATTGCTAAAATTTATTCCCTAAATTTCAATACAATTCCTCATCTAAATATTTCAGTATTTTCCAGATACAGAATTTTTTTTAATCCTATAGATTATCTATTATATCAGATTATAAAGTAAGTGATTATATTATTAACAAATCTAAAAAATTACGTCTTATATGATATGTAAGTTAGTAAGGGGCATCCTTTGGAAACATTTAATTCAGAGCTGTTTCATTCAAGTTGTATTTAATCACTTATACTATCCTACTCGTCAAATCTATTTTTCATTAATTTGAAATTATAACTTTTCGTAGAACTCAACCAAATTTAATATTGTTACTGAATTCCGTACGAGTTTTATATCATTTTCAATCTCATAGTCCGCTTACTCCACTTGTCGTCTGGTATTGTAATTTTTTTTGATATTTCGCTATTTAAGCTGTATTCTACTCTCGTAATTATCATCCAATTGATAAGTTGGACTTTCAACAACATTTCATATGGAAAACGTCATTACTTAAAGAGCAATAACGTTAAATTTTTATAAGGTCGTAGGCGGCTACCTGATATAAAACTTTTGAAAGAAATGTAGTTTTGCATGGGATATGTTATCTCAGATTTTTGTCTCTCTGTAATATGCCCACAATTATTAATTAAAGAAAGAAAAATAATGAATTACCTTCTGGACACCCCACTCCCCTCCCTCTTCTTCCCCCTCTCCCCCCCCCTCGCACCCCGCCCTCCCCCTCCCCGGTCCCCGCCCCTCCCTTCCCCCCGCCCCCCCCCCCCCACCCCCCCCCCCCCCCCCCTCGCTCCACCCCCTCCCCTCCCCCCCACCCCCCCCTCCCCCTCTCCCCCACCCCGGCCCTCCCCCGCCCCCCCCCCCCCCGCCCCCCCCCCCCCGCCCCCCCCCCCCCCCCCCCCCCCCCCCCCCCCCCCCCTTCCCCCCCCCCCCCTGCGCCTCCCATCCCCCCTTCCCCCCCCCCCCCAATCCCCCCGCCCCCCCCCAGCCCCCAACGCCCGTCCCGCCCCCCCTTCCCCCCCTCCCCCGCCCCTTCCCCCCCACGCGCCCCCCCCCCCCCCCCCCACCGCTCCCCCCCCCCCCCCTCCCCCCCCCCCCCCCCCCCCGGCCCCCCCACCCCCCCCCCCGCACCCCCTCTCCCCCCACCTCCCCCTCCCCCCCCACCCCCCCCCCCCTCCCCCTCCCTACCCCGCTCCCCCCCCCTCCCCTCGCACGTACCCCCCCACCCCCTCACCCTCCCTCCACCCACTCCCCCCCCCCCCCCCCGTCCCACCTCCCCCCCCCCTCCCACGGGCCCTCACCCCCCCCTCCCCCTCCCCCCCCGTCCCCCCCCCCCCTCCTTGCCGCCCCCCCCCCCTCCCTCCCGCCCCTCCCCCCCTCCCGACCTCCCTCCTCATCCCCCCCCCTCACCCCTCCCCCCAACCCCCCCCCCCTCCGCCCCCCCCCACCCCCCCCCCCCTTTCCCGCCCCTTCCCCTCCCCCGCCCTCTCCCCCCCCCCCTCCCGCCCCCCCCACAACAACTCCTCCCTCCCCGCCCCCCCCCCCCGACCCCAACCCTCCCTCCCCCCTCCCACCCTACCTCCCTCTCACCTCCACGTCCCCACCCCCTCCCCCTCCCCATCCGTCCCCCCATACCCTCCCCGCAGCTACTCCACGCCCCCTTTGTCAACCCTCCCATCCTCCCACCCCCTTCTTTGAAGAAGGGTATTGACCCGAAAAGTCGAGAAATAGTTAAGTTTTTCTTTCTTCTTTATTATATTTTAGTAATTTACAGGGGGAAGACAATAATCGGAGGGAAAATACTTACTTCAATATAATTAAATTATATTTTTGGCACCTATAAGTGCAACGAGCACCTAGGCAGCAAAGGAAAATACATCAGAGTTACAGTAAATTCACGATTAAAGCATCGCTTACAAAGCTGGGGGGGCGGAATCAATGTATTGGAAGATGGAAACAAGCATTTCGGCGTTCGCTTACAAGCGTACATTGTGCAGATTTCGAGTTGGGGGCAATCAATGTATTGGAAGATGCAAGCAATCGGGTCCGAGAGTCACGTGAGCCATGATTCCTTACATTGTTTCACAGTATCACACTATGTAACAATGTTATCGGGGAGGCTGGTTCCTGTCATCGTGAGTCGTCGTTTGTACACGTTTGATAGCTAGATGTCTTAACTCAGCATTATTCGTTGGAGTTGGGGCGAAATCAATGTATGGAAGATGGACAAGCAAGTTCGGTCGTCCCGAGAGACAAATGACCTGAGGATGGTAGTCACAATGCGGTTAGCTCTCTGAACACAAGTCAGAAAATGTGCCGAGAGAATTTCCAGGTCTTTCGGCATGAGTACTCCGTACACACTCCTTCACATAGCGGGATGTGGATTCAGTATTTTTTCCACACATCGCCATAGAAAATATTTTCGTGTATAAGGAGTCTCTTTCTATAAATTGATTATGGCGATTGATCTAGAATGTGGTCATCACGCACGTGGAACCACTTTAATTTGCATAGTAGCCTACGGTTATAAAGTTGTAATAGAAATTTGACTCTATGCCTATGTTTTGGTTCACCTTAGGGGATATACATGGTGTTACCAATATAGCCTCAAACTTTTGTCTACATTTGATAATTTTAGAAATGCAATAAAGATAATAACTTGAAGCCACATTAAATAAATCACAAACACGACACAGGGGGTCTAGGCACAAGAATTTCGAATTTTATCCCTGAAATCAAAAGCTGCGCAAATTTTAGCAGCCTGCGCAAATTTTCGCAAATTATGGAGTGGGAGCCCTGGTGCTGTGATATCACGTCGCACACACCAAAACACACATCGATGCGTGGCTTCGATTCAATGTATGCACTATACAGTGAGCAATGCCGAGGAGAGGATCATCAAATGAACTAATTTTCGTACGCCTGCTACTTTCTTTAATAATGATCGGAATGGCCAACATTATGGAGGAAACTTGTGGGCAATGATCTGAATTCTTCGAATCTGAAAGAATTTTGGCAATCGAAGTACTTTGCTGGAACTCACATTAATCCGCAAGCGCCGCACGACTTTTTTTCCTATCTCTGTAAGGTATTAGGAATTCCTTTTTGCCCACCTAATAGGTTCCTCAATGTGCCGTCCATTTCGTATTAATCACACTTCTAGCAAACCGAAGCAGATAAACAAAATATTTAGATTTGTGGTTACAACATTCATTTTTTGCGAATGTTTGGTAATGGACTTTTACGTTCAACTGTGTTTTATCAACCAGTGAGTCACAAAATACATCCAACCCGATGATCCGATTCACCGGCAGAGAAAACTTCAACTGCTGGACATTCACGGTCACAGCCAACCTACAAGATCAAGTCAGTAGCGCAATCTTCATCATTCTTGTCACGCACTGCTATTGCGGAATCATCGTCTGTTGCCAAATAATCAACAATGCATGAATGTGATTCATATCGAAGTAATTAGAGCATTGAGCAGGGAACCTGTAGGGGTTGAAATGGGGTTGACTACTCTGACTTTTTCTTCTATTTAAATTTTTCTGACAATCGCTTTCTAGAAAGAAGATTTCAATAACAGACATGCAGACTGAACGTGCATATGGATATGTTGATTCGAAACTGGATTTTTGTCAGATAATTTCGGTAGTCAATGTCACATGTTCGTGTCACTATCATTGTTTTTACACATCAGAAAATAATGCTGTACCTCATCAAACTTTACAATGTTCCGAAAATAGACTGCTTATGTGTATATATAGAATAGAATGCGCATGATCATACCCATTTATTTCTGCGCGGATGGCGTCACGTAGCGGTTATAAAAATAGACCAGAATCTCAAAAATTCAATTTACGCCATGCTTTCATTTTTTATCCCATTTACACAGGCGTAGCATCATTTGTAGTAACCCAGCATGTTTGTTAATGCTAATGATGAGTCTAGTATAAACACACAAAGAAATTGAAAATATGTAACAGCCTTATAGGATATTGGCATTATGTAGTAATGTACGTCATAGCAATTTCCTGAAGTATGGTTCTTAAAAAGTAAAGTTAATTCACTCATGGAAAGAACTAATAACGAGAAAATGTTCATTTTCAATGTATTACCCAGACGTTTCGTTTGTCATACAAACATCTTCAGTGGAAGTGACATGATTATGAGATGCAGAGCACCTTAGAATTAACACATGTAGCAGTTATCAAATTAACAGGCGGAGAGTGTTGACTTGTAATTTACAAACATCAAAGATAAAATTCTTGACAACAAGTATCAATTGAATTAGTCAATAATTTCGCTGACACCGAATCACGCTGTGTGTTGAGAGAAGGGCGGATTACAGTGATGAAAAGCATTTTCTCGTTATTATTTCTTTCCAAGATAATTTCAAAAAAAGTTATTAATCGGATTAATTCACTCAGAATGCTTAATTCGGTCATTGACTCGCATAACTCAAGTGCGATGAAGATTTAATACTTAATCAATGTACATAGATCAAGATGTCAAGTAGATGAGTAAGAGTAAGTAGATATGTGGAATCAAGTAGATAGGAGAGCATGGTGACAACCATGAGTTAGTATGACGAACTATTTTTAAGCAGACCAGTCGAATAGCGTCGAAAAATTGAAGATTTTCACCAATGATCTACTCTTGTTCCAAATCAAAAGTTCTATGTTTTTCGTTAATGTTATTAATTAAGGTTCATGTTAGCAATAAGAAATACAACATCAGACATTTTTTTAATGTTTACGGCGAACAAGGATGTGTCGGAGCTACCGGAAATAAAGAATGGTAAAGGGCGAGAATCATTTGAATTAAGATATTGCATTAGCAAATGCTGCCATAGTTACTGGGGAGGAAAAGGTGCATACATCACAAACTAGGTGACAGCAGGATTTTTTAGCAAAAATCAGAACACAAATATATCATCACGAAGCAGTTTCATTCATCACATTGTGCAACAGTCTACCTACGCAAATTTACTCTACTTGCGCAAAAAATGGAAATTTGCCGTGTAGGACAACTGGTTACCATGTAGTTGTGACTTTCTTTCATATATCTTAAGTGAATTACACGGATAATATTTTATTGTGATTTCTTAATTTAACACTCGAAATACATTAACAGAATATCAATAAGAGATGATATACTATTACGAATCTTACATATATCGTGCATGGAAAAATAGCATTATCGCTTTTGCGAACGTACTAGGCAAAATGGAATTAATTCATTCGATAAAATGAAGATTTCCACGACAGAACTGGTAGTAAGTGAGATTACCACAAGTGTGTGACCCTTGATATTTGTCTAAAATAATTTCAGCATGAATGGCTATTGATAGGGAATGTTAGCCTCCACTTCTACTTTCTATGTATAATGTTGCTCAGAGTTTATCTAAACACTGCACACACCTTGAATCGTATTGCAACATTTCAATTTATTTGATATTGAAGTATCTTTTATAGTGGGTCTCCGTGGCACAGTGGTTAAGTGCTTGGCCTAGTGATCTTGTGGTCCAGAGTTCGAGTCCCGAACGTGTCATTGGAAGTCGTCAGTTTTTTAAGCATCTTTTAAATATGTCAAGTATTTAATTGTCCATATGAATGATGATGATTATGATAGTTCATGTCCATAGTCATCACATAATTGCTATCCGGTTTTGCGTCCTCGATTCCACCAGATTTGAGGGTTTGATGGTTTAACTTGTCGATTGCAATACTGTGAACGGATTGATCTTCTCCATGCACTACGAAACTGCGCAGTTCGACAGTCGAGTCACAAGCTCATCATCATTTATGGTTCATCACCTAGCTTGTACAAATGGAACATAGTTTCTTGTGATGCAAGCTATCGGTGAGAAACATAGGAATGTAGTTTTGTCCCAGTATATATATTGTCCCGAATCCGAGATTTGAAAATTGTTTCAGGATTTACAGACTCTAATTACAATTTTTACTAGAAGTTATGTTTGCGTATGAGATTGCAGAAATGTACGTGATTATTGAATAAAAGCAGATTCTAATAATGAGCTTCGTGCTAACGAAAATCAAAGCACCGGACATTGAGAGACACAAGAACCTTCTGTAAATCCACAGTCAATTTTCTCTTCTGGCGAATTCTGGAATATTCAAACTCCCTTAGTAAAGATGAGATACTCACATTGTCTACATTTGTTACCGTGTTCTTCACTAATCATAATGTAAAAATTGCTAGAATTAAATTCTTTCGATGAAAATTGTTGATTTACAATTTTTGTCTTTTTCAGATATGGAATGCTCGTCTGAAGAGCTATTCTCTCTGTGAACTGGAAAAAATGGCAACATTTTGGAATGCTGAATGAACTGTGATGAAGTTTTGCGATTGTAAATGCCTGAATTCTCATTGTACATTTTCAAACCTGACTTAAATCAGAATTATAAGTTGACGTATCTCAACCTTTACCAAAATATACGGTCTTGCATTTGTAATAAAATTATTAGTTGTTTTGATAGTTTCTGATTATCGCAGTTGGAATCGTAGATCTCGCTCAGGGACATTTTTCTTCTTTGCGCTTTTCATAAATTCGTCTCACTTATAGCCTACTACTATACTACTGGGTATGATAATATTTAAACGCAGCATGGATAGACTTAAGATTTCCTAAGAAATAGCTGATCTGGAGTAGCTCAAGCTCTTAAGATAATAGCAATAAAGTCAAATATGACCTAGCTCAAATGGTTGGGTGGTCTGATGAAAAGATAAAGAATTAAACAACTAAAGTTGAAAATGAAAAATTATCTTTGGTTTTCTACTTCTTGAATGGTGACATGCATTTAGTGTCGGCCTTCAAGGTACATCGGCGTGTAGGTTCTTCATGGTAATAATTATGTAGGTTCCAGAAAAATCACTTATAGGCTACTTGAGTTGACACAATCAAATTTCAAAACTTCCTCGACGCGTTTGATTTAGTCATCGAGTTTTGTTAATCATAAAATAACTGAGCGGTCTACGCTTAATATGGGCTGTGGACCTGGTGAATAAAGTCGAGGTTGACCGCTTTTCAAAGCGAAGGTAACTAAAATAGATACGAGTAAATTAAAATATTGAAAATTGGCATGAGCCCAGATCGTCAGCATAAAATGAATTAGAGTTCATGGTGTTCGTCAAGATGACCGGTTTACCAAACATCTCTTTATTGATCATTGTGCCTAGATGTACTTTAGATAATGCTATAGGGACAGGAGACTATATCGGCCGCCGATTTTATTCGACAAATGCGTGAATTTTATAATACTGAGCACCCCCTAATCAAGATCTATCGGCTACAGATTTTCCCATGCAGAGAAGCATTTTTTAAATTGGCTTGTAACATTTTTCAAATTTTGTAAAATTGGTTTTAAAGGATACTAAAGGTGCTATTGAGATTGTTGGTCGCATCCTTATATTCATGCAGCCACATTTCAAATGAATTAATAATGCCGAACTCAACTAAGAAAATCAGGTATAACCGGTAGGTATTGCATTTAACGGCTTCTTGAAATCTTTATGGTAAATTACTGTTTACTATTAATTTTCAAAAAGTAGTATGAACTTCATTTTAGGCTCATTTCAGAAGCTGGTATTTTTCAAACCAAAAATAAAATATATTTTCTCTTACCTGAAATTCGGATTTAGAAGACTGCATATAGGAAGAATCATGAATGAAGGGATGCCATTCGTGGGCTTCTGAATGTATCAATAGGCATCGAGAAGTACCTAATAAATGGAAGAATCTCCATAAAGAAGAAATTCTAATCCATGAGAAGTTGAAAAAAATGAAAAACATAACTTTTAGGTGCAGGCACGCGACATTAGAGAATTTGGTAATAGTGCATCGCTTTATTATTGAGGAGGTAATCATAAATTTCTTGCAAGCGACAGAAGCAAATAAATTAACTCGTGTCCAGGCTGTCCGAACAAATGATAGTAGCTAGGCAGTAGTTATAGTAACAACAACAAAATTGTACACTGACCTGATACGCGATTGCACTTCAAGTCAATGAATAGGTCTCTGAATGTACACGGGTTGGTCGAATGGCTATGATTGCGTTGGCACTTGGCTTGATTAATTCAGAAATCTCAATTAATAGTGTCTGTAGTCCTATAGTGCATATATATGCCCCTAATGCAATTTCTTGAATGAAATTAATTATAAGTTAAGCCAGAAGATTCTGCGTGATGTCACTTGTTGTGTCAAAATTGTACCGGGTATTTTAATCGGTGTAATTAATTCAAGCTGGTTGACTGTTGAAATATGATAAGCCTGGCCATCACTTCTAATTCTCCAATATTGTTTAGTAAATTAGCTACAGACAATGAACTGCGTCCTATACAAATGTGTGATATCACTTGAATAACTGATCCACCATCCGATTCTGATTTATTTGTAGATCAATTCATTTTAATCGAAAATTGAATGCAGTGACAGTTAAACTGAAAATTGCGTATTCTAACGATTTGCGATGAAGTTCTAAAATAGGATGTAAGCCCATGGCCTATATGTACCCAGAACGAAATTACGATTTAACTCTCTATCCTGATTTCAAGTTGGAATTTTACTTTTGTTAACTATTCACCATTTAAAATGCAAGCCGGCTCCAGAAAGATACTTCAGAAATTTCCATCGAATACGAGGAAAATGAATTTTGACATCTGAAAATTTTGCACATGACCAATATGCAGTTGTAGAATTAAGAAGTTGAAACCCCATTCATTGAATTATCAATTGAAAAATTCAATCCAAAAATCTTTTCACATCAATTTCAGAAATTTTCAGAATGCTTGATCTATTTGAATATGAAGGATATCTTTTTGGTACATGAAAATACAGAAAAAATAATCTCTTTCTTTAGCCGTCAAGTGAGTTTTGAAAAACGATTTTTTGTGTGTGGACGTTACGGGGACCCCTTATCGACGCTGAGCAAGTTTATTTGCGCACATCCTGGTGCGAGCTGTCTATTACAGGCATAACCGACATTTCCTACTGCCGGGCACGCGGCTGCTTGCACAGAAATGAGTCATATTGACGCTTCAATAACACACAAGGATCACTTGTAGTGCAATTGACACCTGCTTCAAAGTTACTGTTACTATCAGAGGAGCAGATAATGAAGTTCTATTTCTCGTTTTACACGTAATTGTAAAGCAGTTAGGACGGAATTCATTGACGCATATCCGACAGGCGCAAATCACCGGTAAGATGTCGCGATGATGACTTTGACTGTGATTATGCAACACCTCATGAAAATACAAACTACAAACCCCTGTTATTAATTAAAATGTTAATTAAGCGAGAGTTTAGACAATAAATGCTTCCGGTTAGACTTTGCGATGAAACGGACTTATTTATTTCTTATTGGATCCATTCTGAGCAATGCCATGTGTAGCGGACGTTGAATATAACGTCCTAGCCAGAGATGGGGAAGACGGCCGAGATTTTCGGGCATTCATCAGGTCGGTCCGAATTGGTGCTCAGCTTATTTTTTGGTAGGCCAGCGTCAGGCTGGCATAGCTCCAAGTTCATGCCAATTAAATGTAATATTCAAACCAGCTTCATCCCGGCTTCAAACAGAATTGAATGCAGGGTTCTCTGACCGGTTGTAGGCTTAGGGTTGTGGCTTGTATTAGGCACAGGCAATTCAGACCAATTGAACGCGGTATGGCTGCTTTTGTTCAAAGCTCCAAGTCGATAAACAGTTTAAAAAAATAAATCGATTATTAAACGGTCAGAAATGTTTAACAGATTTGCAGCATTTTGATAAGACATAAGTCGGTTAGCACGTCCATACCTAAATTTTTAGGTTCTTCTCTCTGGCTATAGACCATAGAAAGAATTTGCTTGTTATTAATTGATTAACCTAATGGCCTAGTTATTGCAAGAAAGGATCGGATTTTATGCGAGAAAATTCTCATTTACTTTTTTGGTTCAAGACGTCTGTAAAATAAAGGCCCTTCAAATCCGCACCATTTTAACAACTGACACGAATTATTCAATGTTTTTGTAAAACCATAATTCAAAAATTAATACTTTGGAATTTTCACCATGATAGCGTCACGTTAAGGAAATTAACCCTATGCTTTTCTAAAAAGCAATTGAAATGCAGTTGAGGATCTTCGCAACTTAATCCCCGCCACCAACATCAGTGCGTGCGTAGTAATGCATTTCAAGAGATACCTGCTAGGAATTACCACACGCCCGTCTCTATCTTATCTGTGACAAATAGACAATTTGACACTCACGGAGCACGTTAAGCCAGGTGAATCGTTATCGCAACACGCTTCCTGATCATTGAAAACAAACACACACAGACTTGGCTGGATGCAACACATGTACTTCAGCCATTCCATAACGCGGTGCATCATGATGACAAAAAAGTTGTGCTGGCTAGGTTTAGAGATGAATGTCACCTGTGTCAGAAAAGTGTATTCGTAAATGGTCATATATGATTTATTTTCCATCAGAGCTTCCCTGGTAGGACCACGCTAGATTTAAAATATTGGTAGGCCTGTTTATTTAGAAAGTGGCATGATGCAAAAATACAAAAATATATATATTATATAGAAACCAATCAGGATCAGATTGTCTGCTTTGCTACGAAATTTACATTCAAAGGTATATTGCTATATAGATCCTGCTAATATAGGTCTCGACCCATACACTGTAAACTGTCACCTCCTAAAATCGAAGAAATCTGCATCCTAAAGCACGACACACTAGAATTTTAGGAGGTTGCGTGAAATAGAATGCTGACATACTAAAGAGAACAATAACACTAGTGCGCTAGCCTCCTAAAACGCTTTGCTTTAGGATTTTTTATTAGTTACGAATAGTGCCTTGCTTCAGTGTGTGATTTAGGAGGTGCTGGTTTAGAATGTAGAAGTTCTGTTTCTCGACCTGACAGATCCTGGCGATATTTTGCTAGATTTGAAAGCTTAATGGAAAATGAATATCATCGGATTTTACACAAAAGGTCACCCTTCAGTTTTCACAATTTTTGGCAAAGCCAGAAAACAAGTTTTTTATTTCAACTTTTGTGATTAGTTTGCTGCTATCTTCTACTGATGTAGGCTAAGCTGCTAGCTGCACATCAAGGACACAGCTGAGGCAAAGCTATAAAAAGACGCACAAAATGAATAACATGATGAGTTCCGAAATCAAGTTATACATATACTTTTGTCAATGGATGGGACTAAAGTTCTGCAATCAGTAGGAACCCAGCCTAGAAAACTGCCAAAGAAAATTATTTTCAAATCAATAATTGGAATTAAATCATGAATATAGAGCAATCGATCAGAATGCAAAATATACAATAATACATATAGCAGTACATAAATGCAAAATAACGATGTACACTGGGTGGTTAAATGAAAAAGCTTCTCTCGCCAGGAAGTTCGACTTAGACTTGCGGCCAACCAACTTCTTCAAAATATTCGTAGCATCCTGCTTCAACCTCGTCATGTTTTTCTGTTCTTCGATCAGATCGATTCTTTCAGTCAAACAATCTTTCTCATTCTTTCCCACGACCGTTGCTATTGTCAATCCTGCTCAGCTCAATTGAGAGCCTCTAGTGCTATTTTTTGTTCAACCTCGCACATGTTGACATTTGATGTCTTATAATGATTAGACAATGTTTCATCAAATGTGCTAGCGCATGTTGCTGACCATCATCACCAAGGTTAAGTATGCCTATGTAACTTTTCATCAATACAAGTAATCTATATTTGTCAAATTTCGAGATACGACCACTATCCGAACAATACTGGTAATTGAACAACTGAAAGCTGTATGTACCTTTTGCAGTTATGGAGATCTATTGTATATGATCTTAAATTTATCAAAAATTGGTATGTGACTTTTTTTGAAACGTTCGATGAAAGTATGCAAACTTAAGGATGGACTTCGACCTGACATTTCTGAATAGAAGCAGATCTGCGCCCGTGCTTATTCTTGTGAAGATGTGGAAACCAATAAATCAAGGAATTTTTATAAGGAATTATCGTGATGCAAATTCACTCCCATTTACAGCGGGAATACTCTGACAAGCAAAAATGATTACATCTGAAAATCTATTCTGTTTTCATGAGCATGCATCCTAATGTCATGTGCTCCTTGAGATATTTTCAATAGTGTTTAAAACATAATGCACTGAAATTACAGCTCTTTCCTCATTTGGCTTTCTTATAGTTAAGTCTCAGCCTTCGCTATGGAATAAATGCCTATTGATTTGTTTTAGTAAAGCGCATGCTTTCGTAGTTAAATTCTTTCTTAACTAGGAATCAACAATTCACACTTTCATGCACATTCGAATTAAAAATTATCACATTTTTGCAAACTAGTTTCATTGTACCAATATGTACATCATAGCTATACACGTAAGAATAATGTTTCAAAAACTAAGAGCTATACAGTTATGACAATAACAAAGTGAATGACTGAAGAAATCCAGACAGGATAAATACAAATTATATTCATAAATAACAAAATAAAGCATGCGATAAATGATGCATTCTTGTCACTAGAAAAGAAACACGTAGGATTGCTAGGTCTATGAAAATGACCTCTTTTCAAGCAACACAGACTTGCTTTCAGAACTACATGGCATGTCGCAAACTAAACGTTTGGGAACTGGCCGCCATTTTTATTTACATGCTTTTCAAGGAATCAGACTTTTTCGTATCTTGGTGTCTGCCACACAGAACACACAAAGCTTCAGGTTTAGATAGGATGCTAGCTTTTATCAGGTTAAAGAAACTAAATGATAGGACTGATGCAGAGATCGCTACGTGACTTGTCTAATTATCATTTATGAATAATTAACATATTAAGCGTGAAATATTTGAAACATCTGCTATCTGTGTGAGCTGAGCAGCAACGCAAATATACGATTGCTTAATATCTAATCATACAAATTTGTTACCATCATATCATCTGAACAAATGGTGATACATATTTGTTATCGTCGTGCACCGAGTACCGACATCATACAGATCAACAGAGGTACTACATTCTTAACCACATCATTTAACTAGAATTCTATAAGTAAGCTGTTAGGAATTTATAAACGCTCCAGACGGCACACCAAGAAAATCGAAAATCAACTTTCGTCCCTGTGCGAGTAACGCATTGGCGTCACGTACCGAGCAAGGTCGCCCTTTCCTCGTGTTCACGATATGTCATATTCGATATTCGTTTTTCCCTTGCCGTTTAAGTCAACGATACAAACATTAATCAATCCATGCAACAGATTTCCTTGACGGCAGAGGTTAAAACATTGAATCATCGTGATTGAAGCCATCAAGTTATACTTGAGGACTTCTTGATTCACATAGCTAATGACTATATCACGTACTGCCACCAGCTTCGAAGATCTTTGACTTTAGACCCATTATCATTAAGGTATTATTCAGAGTTGGAACTATTATTGACTCAATGGCTGCACACGTCTAAGCGCATATTTCCAGAAACACTATATTTTACTAAAGCAAAATATCCATATATTGCAGCCTGATTCAATAGGGCCTACTAACAGCTGCAACAAGTTTTGTATGACGGTTACTGTCCTTTTATCAGTCATTATCGGTGTCCCGACCACTTGCCTGTTGTCCGCAAATAAAAACAAGATTTGTTTCTTAAATTAAATTGCAGGCATTTTTATGATTCATCAAAATCAATTAACGGTGTTCAGTTCACGGTAATGTCGAGACTAATGTGGGCGAACTGTTTGACAAAACATGGGCTAAAGTTAGGTGAAGAAATTCTGTCATCAAATTGCGGAATGTTTTGATGAAGACAAGAATGCAGTCAGACGATACAGAGGGCGAATGTCTAAGGACATTGCCATCCTTGCTGCCGTTTTGCATTGACCGAATATTTCCGCTTGGTACCGCAATGAATTCTTGCGAAAGTTATGACCGGAAGTCTTGAACAAAAAAATTAAATAAATGAATGAATTTATAATGATATTTGATTTTTTTAATTCTCCTTATTAAGGTCCATTAAAACAGTCCTCATACAAAAAAGGCACATAAACTTCAAGAAAAAGAAATCTAGGTCAGAATCTAATAGGCTTGCCAGCAATGGCAAGCTCTTCCTGCCCAATTGTGCATTGTTTATGTACCAAAAGCGATCGAGCATTGCAGCGCATCAAGGAGACAACAAGCTCCATCACTAGTATGGCAGCTCTGACTTCAGAAAAGCGGTATCTATAGTCAACATGGATATTTTCTCACCAATGCGTGAAAATGCGACTCTTTCCCGTGAAAATTTTGACTCCTTCCCCCATTCTCCAAAAACAGACACCACCACTGGTAGGCATCTCCATCCGAGTTCTGCACATTTCAATTCGTTGGAGTTCAGAAAAGAAAGTCATTTCATGCCTAAATTTGATTCTAAGATCTTAAATACTTCACAAGAATTTCAAGATTTTACGCATTATTAACAAATGTAGGCCTAGTCTTATATAGAATCTTTCTTTGACTGAATACTGTTAGGCTGGCATTCGCAATTTTAATTGACTGGTCTCTAATTAAGTTCACTTCAACGTAAATGCAGATAGACTTTTCCAAATCGATTTGTCATGGAAATCCTATCACTAAGTTTATAAGCAGCAATGCACATTTCATTTGAGCAATTAATATTTTCAAATATTTCGTCGTTCCATCGACTTAAAGTTCATTGAAAACTAATAATTTTGCAATCCGATCATTACAAATGGTGAGTGGTAGAAATTGAGCATGTGTAAAATTCGCATGAGCAAGCGTCGAGCTGTTATGTAAGCTAATTTGGTAGAAACAGTCGCCATGGAAACACACTTAAGTCATATTTTATACTGATCTAGCTTTGCAGGACCGCAACTTCACTTTTGCTCCACGTTCATCGTTCTCAAAAATAATTGAAATCCTAGGCAATTTTCATTTTCTCGGATAGTCACACGACATAAATATTGACCGACTATTGCACTTGTTCGACTCAAACGTTATTCCCACCGATATTTATTTCAAACTCCACAAATCACATTTCCTCAAGGGCATTTAAAAGAACCAATTTTCGGATTATAATCAATATTAGACAAAAATATGTGCACATTTTCTTTGACAACTCTTTTGACACTGCTGAGAGAAATGAAGTAAATACACGCGACTCAAAGACGAGGAAACAATTCACAATGGATCATTATCGCTTTGGTATGTACATCAATAGCTCAACTGCCTTGCTGTCTGGCCATTGGAAACGAAATTGGTGCTCAGATTCGAGAATGGTTCCGGTGGTGGAGGCAACACTGGACGATTGATAATTCCGTAATCTGGTGTCGGATTGACTTGATATCCAAGATTAGGTTTTTGTCCATTATCCACGAATCTCTCCTGTTTCTCAGAATGGGTCAATGGGTGATGGATGGTCATACCTGCCCATTGAGCAGGAGTTCTCCTGTAGAATATTTGTGCGCCTTCCGTTTGAGACATGATGACCGCAGCACTTTCACTTGGGCGACGAAGTGTTTTCTTTAAAGATGCAGTAGCTGACGAAGTTAAGCAGACACTAAGGATTAACAAAAGTCTCGTTAACTACGAAGGGATGAAATGACGTAAGAGCGACACTAATGAAGCTGTCATTGAGAGATTAACAAGAGAATAAGAGAAACAGAATTAGACGTAAGAGGGAAAAGGAGTCAGATAATGAATAAGCTGCAATCATTTACTCTATGGTGAAGAATGGTTTCCAACAAACAAGATGAATCTATTTAGTTAAACAATAAGGTTGATGCCAATAGTTCACTCTTGACATCATTTTTAATTAGCTTAAGTGAGTAGTGCATTGCGTATTTATCACTGTAGAATTAATATCAGAAGTCAATCGAAATATAGTCATCCGAACACATTTTGACGAGTCAAAATTTAAAAATGATGTTTTGTCCATCAAAAAAATAATTTATCAATTAATAAATTCGTGATCAGTTCAATTAAAAAAGTCTCAATATTTTTTTTACTGAGGAAATTGAATATTTGGTTTAGTACTAGTTAACTGATATCAATCGTGGAGAAGTTTTTAACTCATAACCAAAGCTGCAGGCCCAAAAATCTTCAAAAGGAATTTTCAATAAAGAAGCAGGTGGTCATTGGGGAGGGATGTGGTGGGAATAATTCTTTTTTCTTCCAGCGCAAATGTACAAGTTTCAAATAGAAATTATTAAAAACATGAGTTGTTAAAACCAACTTTTTTGTTTTTGTTTTTTTAATTATGCAATTGTTTGCATAAAAACCGAGGAAAACATCACGAAAATAGACATCCTTTACAATTACGACAAAGTGAATATACATGTAGGCCTAATTAGCTTTGATCATGTGAATACTACAACCTAACGTGCCTAATATTTTATACTCTAAGTATGGGTTTCTCACGGGCTAAGTAACAGCTAAATATGTTTCAAAAAATGCTTGAGTTTTTCCTTGTTCGAGAACAAAATTATGCTTCGGTTATCAAAATCACTTTCGTTTTTGTGCATGATTCTAGAGAAAAATATATTATATATATTAAAAAATGATATGAAAAATATATTTCATAATGCAAAAATTTTTTGATTGAATGCTCCGCATAAGAAATTAAGTGAAAACTATTTTAGCCTAGTATAGCATTCAGCGCGTATATTGGAGTGGATATAAAAATTAAAAACTTGTTTTCCACATTGAAATGGATGGGTCTTAGATTTAAATATTTTCAGTAAAATGATACCCTGCTTTCGATTTTCATTGAAAAAAATAGAATTAATGAGCTCCTCAAATATAGCAAGGATCTATACAATATAATTTGGGTGAATGAAAATATTAATCAAGCTAAGACCTTCATTTAACAAAATGAAGAATGAAATTTCCTCAACAGAAAATAGGGCATTCGGATACATCGAAGACTAAATAGATCCATAGTTTTTGGAATAAATAACTGACAGGCTACAATGCCTTCAAAATACTGCTTTTGAATGTACTCTTGTTGGCAAATCTTTGCCTGTTTCCTGCTGGCTCCATTTCTTCTGTAGAAAATTGAATCGCTAAGTTGGTTCTTCCAAAAGTTGGTTTCTTCATTTTGGCTCTATTGATAACTTGAGATTGTTGCCAACCATATATCCAAGAAGAAACTTCAGGAAAATTAAATTTTTCCTCTGGATCCCTCTGGTACCGACTTTTTAGATAACGAAATCTGGAAAGGAAAAGTTTCTATGAATTTTCATGCAAGCCGAAAAATTAGCTGCAATCTGAAAAGTAGTCAAGATAATTACAATGGAAGGATAATAATATTCATAAATTTGACATTAGTATACATACCCACACAGCAAGTATTCATGAAACACGACTCATTTTATTTGAAAATTGAGCATAGCCTGCACATCAAACTCTTTTTCTGATATAAAATATCTATAGAAGGAATATTTTACCTTGAATTTAAGTAATTGAATTCAGAGAGAATTGAGTGAATATGCCTTGGCTCGACATAGTTTTAAATTAACATTTTGGGAAAACCAAGTACAGTGATCGTAAGTAAAAACATAGGCCTTTATTAACTATACATTATACAACCTTATATCCAAGGCCATCGTCAGATTCTGAATTATTTAATGTAACATACAGAAAATAAATTTCAAATTTTGATCGAAAACCATTGTAGGCTGAATACACATTGCAGCTGGTCAAAAGGGAATCGGAATTGCAATTTTGCATAGAAGTGGGAGAGTTTTTGTGGAAAACATCGAGCTAAACAACAAGCTGTGTTAAGTAATACACATTATAAGAGGAATTCATAAAAATCAATTTATATTTACAGTCTTTCGTTGTTTCTTCAAATAGATCCATATCCAAATAGATCAATTGTCTCCATCTATACAATTCAGTTTATTTTATCCCCGTTCATTTTTCTATGAAACTTAATTCTATGCAAATTAAGAAAAAACAAAAAAAACCGAAGGAAAAATTATTCACTGCAAAGCAAAACCGAGTACATAAAAATTGGGATGAGAAGAATTCTACACGAAAAATTGAAGCAAAGTTTATTACTTTCACTAAATCAAAATTGGTCCAATGCATATATCATTGTCTACTCGAAGTTCGTATCAAAACTGGCTGGTTTTTGTTCTCGCTGAGCGAATGTTTTCACGTACAAGTCACACACAGTCATTGAATGAAGCGAAAACTTCCAAATAGAGACGAAAAGAAGCGTTACTATGGCATTCGAATGATAGATCATGTTTTTTTCACTTTAGCGCCAATATTCTGGAGCAAACAGCGGCTATGGGGAAGGAATGACAGTAATTTCTGAAGACACTGGGTATCAAATATTTAAGAAGATATGATGAAGAGTATAAGTTGCTATGATAATCATGGAAAGAAACACAAATATCAGAAATCTTAAGGTCAGCACATCTATGTAGATTGCATCAAATGGTTCCATAGTGTTGTTCAAACAAAACCGAGAAGATTATGTTGAATGCTGCTTTACATAAAACTTATTAAAACACATTTCTTCTGATATGACATCTAGTATCGCAGTTTTTCACTTATTGTTTTATTAACTAGCTGCTTATTCACACGCGACTTGGTTTTTATTTTTGCTTTTTAGTTAATTAAATACTTACTTTCATCAAATCAAAGCAGTTAGTGTAGTTAGTTTCGTTTTTCGACTCAACTTTATGTTTGCTATGATAAGTACACAAGGGATTACAATTTTTGAATATTTAAATTTAAATAAACAACTTGTTCCTATGAAGCCTATCGTACGGGTGGAAACCAACACTAAACTGTACATTTAGTTGCATTCTCCTAAAAATAGGGTGTTGTGTTGTAGGTGCAACGTGTTTTACAGTTTTCCAAAGTTAGCAATTGATTCCTTGGTTTACTGCTCTAATTTACGCGATACAGATTTGTTTTGCATTTGGTCTTATGAACATATGATTATTAATTAGTGTTGACTGTTGACGGAGGGAAAATTCACAGTTTGACGGGTGTTGTCTCTATTTGCACATGTTACTAGCTACGTCCTTTGCTTTGGTCATTCTCACGTGTCGAACCGTGGTTTTTCTCTCCGTTCAACACTTAATTAATGCTGCATAGGAACCACGTTACTCAATCCTCAATGAATTAGGATGTACTGACATATCCGCATTCTCTTTTAACATAGAGCGCTTCGTCGTATCTCACTTCGCTTGATGACAAGGCCTGATAGGGACTATGATTTCTCCGGAAAAACAAAATTGTTAGAACCTTATCCAACTCAATAACCTTGTCATCTATTCTTCTAAGACAGAATATTCCAAAGGCAACACTAGTGCAATAGCAAATTTTACATCGTTAATGTCAGGTAGAACACACACAAAGTCATAATAAAGCTTCGCATGGACAAATCAATATACAAATTATTTGGATTAGATTCCATGATATGAATTACATTGTAAACGTGTATTGCATATGTACCTTTACGTTAGGTCATATGTTATATGAATCCACATCATCGGGCGGGTGGTCAATCTATTGACCGATATTTTTGATATTTTTTTACCAATAACATATCGGCTAGGCTTTCGGCTTAAGTTCCACACATTCGGCCACATCCGTGCTCATGAAAACAAGTTTTATAATCACACAAAAAGGTACAATTATATGTTATAAAGCAGAGCAGTTTGTTGTGCAGTTTCTCTTCACCTTGTTCAAGACCATTCTGGATGTCATAAACAAGGTTTGGACCATTCCGAGTTGCATTGACGCTGTGCCTCTAGGGCGAAACCGCAGCGTCTACGGATAGTAAAAATAATGTACTGGCTTAAGTAGTTCAAGTCTAAGGACATCTTCCTAACTGCGGATAATCTTTTAAAAAGTAATGTTATGAAGTTATGCACGAACATTTCAGAACAAACCGACTGTGGGCCTTAAATTAAATGTTGACATAATCTTGCAACGAACGCAAATATTTAAGAAAATATACGAAGATGTGAGTAGCAAGCCGCACAAACAAGCATACATTTCTTAAGCAATATCCATGCCAGGAAACAGGAAAAAAATAACACGGAAGTGTAAAAATGAGCATCTGAGCATAGGATTAGAAAGATGTCCCCAAACAATTAAAACCACTTAATTCTTTATCAGGTCTCAGACCCTGCGTCTCGCTGCCACTAAGTACTCGTCAATGCGGCTTGAATAATCCCAAGTTAGCTTCGAAACGCAGCAAGTTGCTATGGAACTTAGAGTTAAACTGTTTCTAATTTGAGGGACAACTAAGAAAATTAAATGTAATCGAAGTAGTTGGACGTTTTCCAATTTCAACTCATATTTGTGTTGAATGTAAGAATCCAATCATTTGAACGAAAAACTATCATATTTCCAAAATGATCAAACGATCTTCGAAACTCAAGTTTTATAGTTACTGTATGTTATGTAGAGCATTGATGTGGCAAATCCTTATTAATCATTGCTAATTTGAACGGAAAATTGCTTCAAAGTATTGAAAGATTGTTAAGCGCAACACTTAATGAAGCGCTCCTTGGCTGATTAAGTTCTTATTATCTCTGTCACGAACTCGCGGAGTTTCACATAGTACCGATGATTCACATTGCTTGTGACAACACACACTGAACCAAGTATTGCGATGATGAATATAATGGCTAGTTACGTCCAACGCCATATTTAATACAGAAAGGGTGTCCCTAGTATTAATTTCGATCAGGTAGTGACATACGATAACACCGCACGGCAATGTCCGCAGTTTCTCGAGAACATCCATTCAACCGAGTGTTTTCGACACCGATACTTAAGGCTGATAATATGTTGCTTTCATTGAGCCCGTTTGGATGGCTCTGTACATCGAGTAAAGAATGACCGCAAAGGCTCATGACATATGTTGAGACTAATCTGAGTATTGTTAATTGAGTTATTTATTTTTCCATTAGTACTCCGTTTCCGGATGATTGCGTTTGTGTCAGGAACTCATCAAGCATGCATCAGTGACTATTTCAGATATAATAGGCCCCGTATATCGATAGAGGTTATACTGATTCAAATTTTCGTTAGTAAGAAATCATAAACGGTTCTGAGCATACATAAAGCGTTCGTGAATCAATCTAGGAAATAGAGTTGAATGGCAATCATTATTGCTTAACATTCATTATTCTGTAATCCTGATAAAACAGCACTTCGAGTCCCAAACTGCAGTGAATGGCGAACATCTCCATCCAACAACCTGAACTTTTACATTAATAACAGGGCTTGCGTATAGTTTACATATGCAAAGTATACAGTGAAAACATGGAATTCATTTGTATCTAAACTTGATTGCAGTATGTTTATAGGAGATCATAAACATTGTGTCCTCTATGATAACCGGTATTTTCATTTTTATACTCTACTTCGATTAAGAACTCAAAAGAGAGCTGAGAAAACAATATGTACCCAGCGTAAGATTCCTAAATGTCAATAACATCTTATCGCCAGGAGTTGTTTTAGTTTACGTCAGTTTGCTAAAATGTTGCAAGCGGCATGTTATTACACCTGTTTATTAATTTCAACTATTTGAAGATATAGTGGACTAAACCAACATTTCGATTATCTGATTAAGGCGAATAGTGAGGAGAAGAAACGAGTGAATTATCGAGCGTAAACTCACCTCCCTTCATTGTCATGAGAAAATTCGCATCATATATATCATTTGATGCGTTGAAGGTGATGCCTGGTCCTCATGTTTGCACCGGTGTGGGATCTGCCATCCATCAAGGCCACTGAGATCCAACCTTCTCAAAATGTCTAATTTTTTGAGGAATGAGATCATAGGGTTTTATATTTTTTTAATCTTTCTAAAACGCCTTCATCAATTTGTGGTGAAGTCAAGTGTAACTTTCTTTTAAATACTTCATACTGCTTGGATTTGCCAGTGTTCAGATAGAAGTTTTTACCAGGCAGCTTTTCGTTTTAAGATCAAACTTAAGTTGGTGAACTTTCATTTTCCTTTTCCATGGATTCCCTCAAGAAGCATGCCTCATTCCATGTTAATACTTTCCGACTCATTTTGTTGCACAGGTTATTATAATCCGATAACCATTCAAGAGTATAAGACTGCTTAATTATGGATGCGTCAGGAGTTGAATTGCTTTGCTCGTTTTTTGGTAGATTTCAAACAAAAGTGAGATTAATGAAGTGTTTAACCCAGAGACTCTGGTTTAACCATCAAAGCAAGGACTATTTGTTACGGGTTTCATAGATATTCATAACCAAGTCCTTGCATCAAAGCAGGGGTCCAAGATATTATCAAAAGTCATCATTAGCATTTCTATATTGATATCTATAGAAATTTAGGAATTCATGTATTATCGAGGGTGATACAGATATCTATATATTGTTGAATACACATTACTAGGCGTCTATAGTTTCAGCAACATCTATAAGTAGGGCGGACCAAATTTAGTCTAAAATATTGTTATAATGATGTCAACATATAGGCCTTTATCCTTATATATTTTATGGAACAGACAGAAAACCTGACATAACATGATATTTCAATGTTAGTCACAATTGCTAAAATTCCCAATCACGTAGTTCCTAACGCTCTCGGTGATAAAATCTATATTGTTTTCTAAGAAAGTAAGGTTATATAAAAAAGCGGTGTAAACTTATTGTACTTTATATGCAACACTTTATCGAACATCTTTTTCAAAAGGAGAAGACGACAGTAAGATCGAATAGTCGTGAGTTGCAAAGTTTGATTTTGAGTGTCATGTCCTCCTTTGCACGAGGAACAATTTTCGTCCTTTTTGGAAGACGTAGCTTTTTGTTGGACAATAGGTAAATGAATGCCTGGATATGACAACCTTTTAAAACTATTTTGACATGTCGCCCATCTTGATCCTATTTTGACTTTTAGCCAGTCATCAGTTTACAGTTATGTAAATCTATCACTAGACATTATGATAAGTAAGAGAAGTAAAATATTTCAATGATAGATGCATAGCCACAATCATCTCAAGCAAAGATCGGCAATGATAAAATAATATCATTTTATTCTGAGGAAAAATGATATCATCAAAAATTTTTCTTCCATTATATTTTCTAATCATAGATTCTTGGCATTTTGTATTGAATCAAATTTAGTTTCTTTCGTTTGTTCTACCCATGTCCTTGCGCACTGATTGATTCATGTAGCGAAAAGCAACAGGCTATTGTCTGTCAGTGTGTCTATCACACAGATTGTCAAACAACTCATAAACAACACTGTCTTGATGCTTTTGAAGTTTTGACTGTAATCTAAATACTTTTAGCCTATTACTGTTACCTATACTTTTAAATACTTTACTGTTGGCGTAACCAACTGCATATTGTAAGCATATTTGTGATACGAGTGTCTAATGTAAAGGCCATACGCCCTACCTAGCTTTTGATATACAAGAGACTTTGTATGACTAAACTGTTTTTCTTCGGTCTTCCATTATTTGGAATATATCGATGCTGCATGCATTAAATATTCGTATGACTAGATCTATTTGCGGTGTAGGCCTATGTATATTTCACTAAAAAAATGGTATATTTTCATTATAGAAAATGAAATGATATCATTGCCGATCATAGATCTCAAGACCTCCCAGTAGTAAGTGACATGTGACATGGAGCCTTCAGCTAGAGATGGTTGGTTGCTTGAGATCGCCAAGTCTATGGTTTATAGTTAAAAAGGGTTGCAAAACATCCATATATCCGTATGCATATGTCAGTATATCGTATAAGAAGTTTTTTGAAAACGATTAAAAATTGGCAAATTGCATATTTGGTAAATGGTAAATCATAATAGCACTTCCGCAATGAATACAAAATGCTTTGTTTTCTTGACGTCAGGAAATAGTTATATTTACAAATAGCGATCATGTTCTTATGAAATTTCGTTTTAGCAGAATATGTGATAGTTTTACAATAAAATGAATGAAAGCCAAAGATGTATTAGCATCTGGACAGTATAAAACAACACCGTCCACATTTTCAGCTGTCACGGTCAGCTTAAGGGAAGCAAAGTTCTGAAAAAGTCAAAAACTACTATTTTTTTCTTATTCCGACTGCTTTTCCCACTTTCTGCCAAATAATCCTGAACAAATAAAACGAAATTTTAAAAACAAAAGTTTGGATAAAATTGTGGTTTCCTCCACGATTCTTGACTGAATCTCAGGACCAACTGGATGCGAGTTCTTGATTTGAAACTACTGGATACTACGGTTATACTGGATGCTACGGTTATTTCCAAGCTTCAAAATGACTGCCCCGAAGATGACAAGGGGTCTGAGTTCGCACAGGGTCGCTGAAAAAGGTTTGTCTCACACTACAAACAGCACATGATTGGTGGAACGGCAGAGTTCTTCAGCGAAAAGGCAATATTCCGGTTTCTTCGACACATTTAACAGTGATCAGTTTGCCTTTATATGCGGATGTGTCAGCATCAATGATGTGATGATCTCGCCACTAAGTTATCTTACAAGACTCATCTCGCCGACTCTCCGGCATAGCATTGGGTTGCCTTGCTTGTCATTGTCTCAAATGAAACACCAACCTATTCAAGAATCATTGCATTGCAGTCATAATAACTGTAATCTATCATTCAATGTTCATTCCAATCAGATTAGTAAAAAGTTGGACACTGAAATACTTCTTAGAATCAGAAACTAGAACGCTTACACAATGTTATGGCGTATAGCAGCACTATAGCTACATGTAGATATACATTCAGAGTATGACATTTAAGCTCACGATCCATTTCGTGTTTGCTTAAGGAATGTCAGCATCAGTCATGTAAAGTATATTTAGTCAACCATATACCTTGCTTTGTCTTTTCAATGTCGATTTGTTGACCTAGATTAGCAGCGTCTTGCATTCCAAAAAGTATTCGAATTGTTTTATCGTTGTACTGTTTTATCACCACAAACATTTCATTGCTCACGGCAAATATTTGTTCTTAGTAAAATGATCACGTAATAGGATTGCTTAAGCCATTCAGTATACTAGAAATGCATAAACTCTTCGACGGACATGAGGAACTTATCGAATGGACAGAAAAAGAATTTCACAACATAGAAAGAAAAAAACAGTCTGCCATCACTTGCGGATTGCTGTAAATTCCATCAGAACACTTCGAATGCCACGCATCTTTGGTACAGTTAACTTGTCCGATCAACGCTTTGGAAGATAGTGAGAAAAGAAACTTCGATCAGGGACGTACTAAATTCAGTGATATGCTAAGACGGTGGACTCCGTTTTCAGTGGGAAAAGTTTTGAAGGCCGATTGTCAAGCAATGCTCATGACAAATTAGAGAGTGAATTACACGCCCATTACTTATATTTTTATCACGAATGCGTGTTTGAGGAATATTTGCCTTTTACAAATATTTAGGTAAACTTAATAGACTTTGACACTTTATAATACATTGATACATTGCAGCCATTCCAAGATATCTGCAACTCAACAATTTGAAACTATTTTTTAGGGGATCTAATACGGATTCATCCTCTAACATACGTGAGCAATAATAAAACAAACGATGAATATGGTACATGTATGATAAACAAAGTTGTTGTAAGCGCTGCTGCTTGTGTAGCGAGGTGAGGAATCAGACGGCCTTCAAAACTTTCTCCACTGAAGTCGCAGTTCACCGTCCTAGCATATCACTTAATTCAGTGCGTCCTTGGTTCGATAGACGCACAACGTGCTGTATATTGTCGAGCAAGCTGCTATTTGTTGAATAACTGCAATATATTTCTAGCGGAGTGCACTGTTCCCATCTACATGAGTAAGAAGTCTCTCTTCTGCTCAATCAAAGACAATGCAATCTAGCCGTCTATCTCTGTGCAGGTGCACTGATTCGCAGGTTGCTGTTTCACTGAGGCTTTCACAATTAAAGTACATGTACGTGTGCACAGATAGTAAGCATCGTATCAAGCAGAGGTTGCCAAAATCGCTCACCGGTGGGTGATGCGGCAATCAAGGTGATCGATAAGAAGCCGGTGATCACTGGGTGGGCGATGACCCAGGTTCTCGGCGATAAACCGACAAGAATGATGACAATTCAATGACGACTCAATCTGGTGTTACATTGTATCTATCTGGACTGACTATCATAAAATGATGTTATGGTCAGGATTAATTGATGATTGACTTAACTCGACAAGCTTTGCAATTGCTTCACCATTTGACGCTATAACCCGGTTACACGACGACGCTCGCTGGTCAAAATGGTCATGAAACTCCACTTTCATACATCTGTCCCAGGGAAAGTCCCGAATAGAAATTTAGATCACAGGGACATTTTTCGCTACATCTGAATCTTATGCTTCTGATAAAATTTTAGCCAAAAAATAAAAAATAGATAATCTCGATACTGAAAAGGTGCATGGCACATCATTTCAGAGATCCGAGTGATTTTCCAGTTAAATGGACGTGAACGGATTGAGTTTACCTCTTAACCGCTGTTAAATTTAGAAGCGAATTGTTTCAGGTTTGTGTAACATGTACTTCTAGTTCTGTCCAACTTAAGAGACGGATCAAATACAGTGCTTTCCTGATAATAAGCCACCTGGTTAATTCGCCATTTCGCTTAATTCGCCACAATTCCCCGAATAACTTTCATATGTTGCACATTGTAAAACGTACGGATAATTCGCAGCCTTTAATTCGTAATTCGTCATTTTTTCCATCCCCATATTAATTATTAAAATCTTCATATTAATCTCTCTACGCTTAATTCATCAAGAAACCTGAACATCGCACACATTCCCATTTTAGCGCTATTACAAAATTCTCTCGTTAGCGGAAGTTTGTATAGAATTTTGGTATAGACAAAGCATTCAACATTTGTATCAAAACAATTGCTTGGAACACGCAAAGATCATTTGTTAATTCAATGATTATATTAACATTGTGGTATAAAAGCATTTATAATCATTGCAACAATTAACCGATGAACCAATAGAGATTTAAAATGAAATTTCTGATATTTCTTTTGATACTTTCATTCAATAGGGCCTGATTCATGGAAGATTTTGTGTAGTGCTCATGAAGATGTAGACAAGGCTCGGGTCTGGCCAGGCCCATCTTGATCATTTACCTAGTATTTACAGAAAGGGTCGTTTAACCGTCAATAGACATTAGCTGTAGAAATAATTTGCTTGATTTAACGGGGAAGAATCAGTTGCGAATACATTATACACAAATACACGAATTTTGAAGATGCTGATTACGGAAATTTATTTATACTGTTAATTCGCCATTTTGCATGTCTCGAAGGTTTACGAATTATCCGGAAAACAATGTATTTCATATCGAAGCCAAACCTGCAGACCTACTTATCATTTAAATCTTGAGCGACATGATGCCTATTCGATTAATAAAACATTAGTTTGAACGAATTCGGATTAATATTAATTCATGAACGGGACTGAGCATCTCTGTCTGATTCGATTTAGTTTGTAAGTCTCGTATTTGGTTAACAGATCAAAACACAATTGGAATTCCTGGATTCGATGGAATTTCACTGATGTCAAAGAATGGTGAATTTCCGATGTAATGATACTGATTGTCTTCGAAAGGATCGATAGTCCATGACTAAATCATGAAATGTAAGTACACTGTGCAGCACAGTATTGAATCATGATTTAGAATGATGAGATAATACCTGAATGATCTTCAATTTATAGGCAATAATTCAACATGTAAAGGAAATTACTATAATATAAATGCACTCGTAGCTTCTACCGAGAATAATCAAAGATGCTTTGTCATGCAAACATTTGGTAAGGTCACAACACTATGACACTGGCAATGAGCTTACATGTAGGATTATCTCTAGTATCTATAAAAATGCAGGTCTGCACCATGCATGATAATTGAGTTGTACATGCACATAAAAAACACCATTCTGAACTGAGTGATTCAAAAGTACAGATGAGTTGACATTCAAAACTACATGTACAAGAAGAATGGTGAAAAAAATTCATGACAAGTAGTGAGAGGACACATCGAAGAGTAATTCAAAGTTTAGCAAAGGCTGCGCCAGCATGAAGAAATATTTCAGATGCGCTAATGTGCATTATAACATTCCCTAAACACCACAGAAAAGTAATTATAATTATTTTTGTCATTTTTTTAATTGAGGCGATTCGACGGGATTACTTCAGAAAGGTTCGAACCGAAATTTCGAGCTTTTCTTTATTAATTAATCTTTACTTACTACTTTTTCACGAACACATGTTGTTGAAGGTTATAGTGAGCCTACTTCTACCACGCGCACTGCAAAATGATTTGCGTGGGTGTCAACGCATCTCATAACGTTTTCCTGCATACCAGCACCGTGCATTGTGCATGCATGTATCAACTACTGCATCAAAAAGTTCTTAACTGTTAATTTCATTGAATGGAATTTGAATTGTGCTGATAAATCATCTGATTAGCTACGGCTCTCATTAACACCTCAAGTGAAGCCTCAAATCATTAGCAACTTCAAATTATTTTGCCGGGTATTTCAAAGCGCTACTGAAGAGCGATGACTGTTTAACAAGATGGGACTGACAGAACACACTAGACTATTTTTAGAAGAATTTTTCACCGCTCAAATCCCTGGTAGAAAGACATGCAATTCAATCCATTCTTTGCAATTGCAAGATTGGAACTCGATTTTCTACAGATTTTCTTGTGAAATTAGAAGCATTGATGCGAAGATAGAGATGCTTAAAATAACGAAACTTTCGTTGTTCTCAAACTAAACTTCAATAATGATGGAGCTTTGTAGATGCTAAAATCGACATCCCTACATACTTGTACAATATTGAGAAAAATAGATGAAACGAAGGAAACCTATTTGAAAGAGTGATTGGAAAGTTTCATCTTTGACAAAGTATTTGATATTTGTCACGAAATAAACCTCAAATGTTCGTAGTGCCGAATTAGGAAAGATTTTATCTGAAAGCAACAGTCATATTTCACTCTCAAATGACAAACTTCTTTCAGATACTGCCAATGATGAGAAAAATAAAATAATTTTAGCTGGAGATTTCTAACATATTAGAAAATGTGTGTCTTGTGTTTTAGAACAGGAAAAATGCTTGTCCTAAGACAGGGGTGCGCAACCTGCGGCCGTAGTATAGAAGCAAAGTGCGGTCGTGACAATGAGAAATAAATGAAAAAGAATAATGTACATGTATATTGCAAATATTTCTGGAGTTCAAGTCAATCGAAAAATGCGCGCCCGCAGGCGCGATGAAGGCGTTCAAGCAGTTCAATAACTCAAGAAAAGAATATTTTAGGGATGTTACATTCATGTGCATTCATGGCTAGAGTCATCAGCTAAAAGAAACAAAAGGGACAATTGTAGTTTGCTCGAATTGTTCGCGCGAGCTAGCTTCAAGTCCATGGCCTGAATAAGGATGCCGGCTAGATCAATTTCTGCAGCAGCAGTATTGTGTGAAACAACGGATTGAATCGAAAGATGTTGTAATTTTTTTACGATATATTGTATTTCTACCTATTCAGATTTTGTGTATTTTCATAAATAAAATATGCTAAAATTTCAGTTGTTTTTTTTCATATTTGTCATTAGGCCTATATTTAAAACTCACGTTTTGTGTTGCGAAAGAACTGTATGATTAGCAATAATAAGATACTTCATAACTTTAATGAAGGTTTTAATTAGGTTCTAGAAATGCGGAGGCCAATATACGAGTGAGTGCCCAGAATAGACCGTCTCTGTGATGAATGAATGAATTTTGTATGGCCCGTGATTCCTTTATGAATTATTAAAGCAGCTTAGTAACTGTTTTCTCCTTCGGTTGCCCTTACAAAACATGCTTTCAACTTATCAAGTTCTAATAACACCTTAAAATCTTTTCGGGTCAAAAATGACCGTCGGTCGTATATGGGTTAACTTGCTAACTCATTCTTTACGAAGTAGGCCTTTATGCGATTTTCACTGAGTCATTCATTAAGGAAAGCTAATTTGAGTGGTGGAATATAAAAAGGATTGGCTATTGACCTAGGTGTTTGCATACATAAGTGCGGCCGTGATTCTTTCGGCCTTCGAAACGGCGGCCGAAAAGTGTAAAAGGTTGCGCACCCCTGTCCTAAGATATAAAGGGTGGCCCACGTAAACCGCCGGATTTTTAACTTTTATTACTCCTCAAATATTCATCCGATCGTCATGAAATTTCGACTCATACTAGTTTGGAGTAAAGGATTTATGATGATTATACCTGTTGTACTGAGAATTGTCAGAAAATTCTGATTCTATTGACCGAATGACATGTACTCATTTTGTTGACATCGAAAATCTAGATCAAGTTAATTTACTTAACATGAATCGTATTCTGCACAACGAATTGTGCGCAGTCTTGAAGTGAATATTGTTCAGTTACTTCCATGTCATATAAAATACCATACGACGATTAAATCACTATCTGAAAAGAATCGAACATAAAAGAATGGATGATTATCCGATTGCAGAACGAACAAAATGCGCGGCTTGGTACGAATGGCTCAAGAGTCCAGTGGAGGTACAAAGGCTTTATCATTCAGAGTATGGCAAGAACGCGAGAGCACCGGATGCCCGTACCATAAAGCGGTGGCACACAAACCTGTTGAACAGTGGTAGTGTGGTGACTGTCAAGCGGGACCGGTCATCTTCTGAACGAACGGAGCAAAATGTGGAACGAGTTGTGCAGCACTTCGAGGAGAAACCAAACACATCTGCCCGTCGTGCATCTAATGCGCTTCAAGTGAGTCACCGCACTATCCAGCGCATCCTCCATGACAATGGATGGCATCCGTACAAGGTCCAGGTGGTGCAGCGATTGCACGAAGAAGATCTGGAAAACCGAATGGAGTTCGCAGAACAGGAGCTACAGCGCATCCAAGCCAACCCGAGCCATTTAGTGGAACTAACCTGGTCCGATGAAGCTCACTTCCATCTGGATGGTGGTGTAAATCGCCACAATTGTCGTTATTGGGCCAACCAGAACCCTCACTGGATCAAGCAAGAGTCTATGCACTCGCCACGCACCACCGTCTGGGCGGCAATCAGCCAATCAGGTATCTACGGACCGTTCTTCTTTGACACCTCCGTCAACAAGGATCGGTATCTCAAGATCCTACAGGAGCATCATATTCATGCAGGATGGTGCACCTCCACACTGGGGACTTCCTGTGCGTGAGTGGTTGAACAAGAAGATGCCTAACAGATGGATGGGTCGTGAATCTCCTAACATGCCCTGGCCACCGCGTTCACCTGACCTGACACCTTGCAATTTCTTCTTGTGGGGTTTTGTCAAGTCCAAGGTTTACCATACACGACCAACATCCATGCAAGACCTGAAGGACAGCATCATACAAGCATTTCAAGAAGTGACAACTGAGATGTGTCGAAAAACTGCTCTGGCCTACCAAAAGCGACTCCAATCCGTCCTCGAGAATGGAGGAGGACACGTTGAAGTTCGATGACTACTAACACTTTTTTCTTATGTCTTTCATTTAATAAATATTTTCTATGACATTAACATTAATTCGTTTTGGTCATCATTGATAAAGACGTGGGGAAAATAAAGGGAAAAGTTCATCATTAAATTTTACATGTTAAGATACATTCTTGGTATGTCAATTTTACTACATGTCATTCGGTCAATAGAATCAGAATTTTCTGACAATTCTCAGTACAACAGGTATAATCATCATAAATCCTATACTCCAAACTAGTATGAGTCGAAATTTCATGACGATCGGATGAATATTTGAGGAGTAATAAAAGTTAAAAATCCGGCGGTTTACGTGCGCCACCCTGTATATTATATTCGTGCCTGTCCTAAGATATATATTATATACTCTATATTTTTATTATATATAGAGTTATATACATGTATTCATAAACTCTATATAATACACTGAAACGCTGTGACACCATTCAATTAGACTTTATGATTAACCGAAAGGGAAACCCGGTCTTTGGGCGGGCCAAATGCGGCGATGAATTCATCGGCAAACATCCAAGCCTGGCCGGACTGGGCCTAATTTATTCAGCTTCTAAGCCCTCTCAAATCATGCCTCCAATTGATTCTTTTATAAAATGATCAGGTGATCGGCATCAGGCTACCTCTAGGGTGATAGCCCCAAACTGGCGAGAGTTGGAACCGGACATACTTTTGAGTCCAGAATTACGTCTGTCTTGAAACTAATGCCAAACATGGAAAGTATTAAGAACACAAACACAATTAAGTGCATCGAACAATGTGTGGAAATCCATTTATTAACCCTTTCGAACAGGGACCTGCAACCACACTTGCCAACTCGTTGTCTTCTCGCACTACGTCATAAACCTTGTTGATATCAGGGATCCGGCGTGATGAATTTTTATCCATTCGGCTCCATATGTCTCCTTAGGAAGCTCCGCTGAGCTCCATCCCAACCAGACTTCCTAATAAGACAGAATTTTGCACTGCATTGCCACTCAAAAATGCTATCTCTAACATCAAGCTCTGTAATTATTGTTCTAACCCCTATTTCTTATTTCGGGTTTGGAAAATACACGCCTGTCGTCTTTTGATAAGTTTAGCTTGATTAAGACAAATTTCAATTTACTCTATTAAGTCTATTGTCATGCAGGGGTGGGCAGTGGGCAGTAATAAAATAACGAACATTCAGTTTTCTAACGGATAGAAATTTTGCTACTTTTAAAATTTAAGGAACATAATACCCACGGTAACTGTAAAACTCTTTGAAACAAACGAATACTTTCTACTTATCTTGTACTGTCAACAGAGCTGGAACCGGACATACAGTACTTTTGAGGCCCAAGTCCGGCCCGTGTCAATGTGTAGCCCAATCTATATCCATGGAAGTGATCAGACATTTTGAATATAAGTGAGTTGTAATTCCTAGCTACATCCTCGACATTTTCTAGCAATAAATATTGCTTATCGTGCTAAATAACTTGTTGTATTCTGAACGAGTTTATCAGAATTATCTATAGGTGGGTATGGAATAACACAGATATTGGATACGGTTAACATTTATTTCAATCCCTTGATTGTACGCTACAACGGGATTATCTTAATTCTTGAAATGTTGACTGACAATGATGTTTTGATAGGAAATTTCCATTGACTGTCATTTACAATGAAAATCTATTGTTGATGAATTATGCGATATCATGAGAAATCAGAAATCCGAATATCCTGAGACTGAGGTGTAACTGGTCCTGTGTGCAAACTTTCGAACCACTTGCGTCTCTGTCCACGAAACAAGCGTCATCGGGCAGATAAAGACATCAAGAAAGCAGATCAAATTGCAGGGGAAATTACATGCGACCTTGGTAAGTTGGTAATTGTTCTGTGCCTGTCTTGATCAGCCGGCAGTTAGCAAGAAAGATGAAGAGGAAGACGTAATCAAGCATTATCCTGTGTCCAGCATAATAGAGAAAGATGAATGGCGTTAAAATTTAGTCTCCTGAATGAGAATGATGAATAAGCAACTTTCAGAACGAATGCTTACACGCACGTAATCGAATTCGCAAGTTGAACTGATTGTCATCGTCATCATTGGCTGCACAGAAATTCATTTTTATGTCCAATATTTCCCTCCATAACCGTCCCGTTCCCATGGGTTTCCTTATCACTTCCTGCATCTTCCTGAAGAGCTCCTCTCCGGTTCCTAGAAGAGGAACCGCCCACTCTAGACATAGCATTTTTGTCGCAATGAGCGAAAACATAGAAAATTTCATTTAAACCAAAACTGCAATCCGCGTCTCATTGGATGTGTTTTTCTTTGATCTTGTCTGACAAGATGAGGAACTAACTAGAACTCGGCAGACGTGCACATTCATAGCAAGTATTGGTTGCGCATCATTCTGTGAAAGTCTCAGTTTCGGCCTCGTTCCCTGCAGAAACTCGTTCTGGCTGCCGGAGTCCGGTCTGGCTGTCGGTCAGTCCGCGCGCACGGAGCTCCGAGCATTCGACGAATATACCCAATTCGTGAATCGTGACCATGACCAGACTGACCAACATACCAAGATCTGCATTACCACTAAACAATCTTGAAATTAAACTGTTCTCACTTTCTACATTCGGATGCCAATCCATCACGAACGATAACAGTAATGATAATAATAATATAGGATCCGTTTCTACGAACTGAAATATAGCCTATTGTAATCTGAAAGTTTGTGTTTCAAGTTTCAAGTTGGCAGGAGCTATCATAGAACTGGAATATCCGTCCGATCGAACATTTTAGTGTCATCGGTGGTGATTATTGACGATAATAGCTGCATTTACGAGTATCTGTGCCACCCACAGAATTAGACAACATGCGCGTTCAGTCTTTGCTGTCTAGAAAGGATGAGTTGCATATCGCATGGTATTGGGAATGGCACATGCTCAAACAATAAGCTGTCAGCCAGCTTTTGGACAGCAGCCAGTAAGAGGCGTGCGTGTTGTAATATCATTTCGGTCACACATCGCTGTCTTGCTTACATTCAGTGAGGAATGTTGAGGAGAGGGTGAGGAATGGCGAGAAGAGGGTGGTGAAGTCATCAGGTGAACCAATTTTCGTGCGCCTGCTATCTTCTTAAATAATGATCGGAAGAACCAACATTAGCGAGAAAACCTGTGCGCAATGATCTGAATTTTTCGAATATGAAGGAATCCTAGCAATTGAAGCACTTTGATGGAATTTACAATAATCTCTAAGTGAAGTACGATCTTTCCTATATCCGAAAGGTATTAGAAATCCTTTTTGCCCACTTACTAAGTTCCTGCATGGGCCATCGATTTGAATTAGTCTGCACTTCAGGAAACTGAAAGAGTTAAACAATCTAATTTGATGGACCAGGTTAAACTCCCAATTGAAATGGCATCAACAATTTAGTGCGCTTTTTTAAGTGTGTATCAGGGAAGCGTGTCTCATATCATATAGAAATGATTGCAAATCGAACAAATTGAGCTCAACCGTGCATCAACGTATTGTAAAAGAAGTGTAAAGCTCAAAAGGACGTCAAGGAATGACCTGGGCAGACCAAAACTTTAGGCCTGTTCACACTCTGCTTGCATCCTGTTAATGACGTAGAGGGACATTTTTCTTAAATGCATATAGACTTCCATGCAATTTTAACTTTATTATTATTGAATTCCAGTGTTGTTTTTGTGGTCTTAGGAATGGGAGAATGAAGACGCTGAAATGAAATAGGTGATGGAACGTTCTATCAAAATCTATCAAGAATGATGGAGCAGCTCTTTAGTTTCTAGGAGTCGATCCGTTATTCAAGATTGTCGTTCACTTCATCGACACATAGATATCATGGATTTGGGTCATTTCATTGACAGCTCGTTTCATCAATGTCGATCAAAGTCAGAAGACATTGGAGTCCGTGATAAAGATAAAGACATCATAGCTACATGTCTATGAATTATTGAGTTAATTAATGTCTTTAACGATCTGATAATCTCTTCCAGTTCTCCGATACCATCACACGAGAACATTTTTACAAACTGAAAGTGTTCAGAACTCCACATTATGACTGCAAACGTTATTTTTTCAGTCACCGAGTAGTGGATATTTGAAACTGTCTACCGGACACAATGGTTAAGGCTGAATTGGTTTCGATATTTAAAAGAGACTAGAAAAAGATGTACGATTATTCATCATATTGTAAAGTATCTAAATAGTGCATTCTATGTTGGTTCGGGTTACGCGTAAGGCCTCAGCCACACTGCGAGCTTTTCCGAGCAAAACGTTTTGCAGCCAATATAAAGTCATCATTGCGGCAGTTGTAGACTGCCACACTGCGAGCAAAGCAAATCAGAGCGATTGATGGCTAGCGGACATACGTTTGCTTTGCTTTCAGTGTGACTGAGGCCTAAGTGTTGCGCTAGCAACCTGTGTCACCTATTGTATTTTCTACACAATAAAAAATTCATTCATTCATCTATGTAAGCATGATACTCTTCAGCGAATATCATCCACCCGTCGATGAAGTGAACCACCACCTTATTCAACAACTATTATAAGAAATAGTTTGATAGCAAAAAACAGATTTGATGCACTCCCTAATTTATTGGCAAGTTTAAGTAAAAGGTTAAAAAGAAATTTAATGAAATGATAGAAATTAAACATAAATACATAAAACATAAAATTATAAGTATATAATTTCTTTTTAACCTTTTACTTAAACTTGCCAATAAATTAGGGAGTGCATCAAATCTGTTTTTTGCTATCAAACTATGAATAACCTCCCGTGTATGGCTATGAATCGAATATTATAAGAAATATCAACGCCATCGGCTGCATGAGGTTCAATGTATCCTCAGGTGCTGACTATGATTCTTCAGGCGATCATTCTTTGCAGATACACGTCATCGCTAAGTTATGGTAAGATATCAGCAGGGATAATGAGCAATTAATTGATGTAAGTTTATTGATTGCTCATTGATTCCTGCCTCCATTAATCGATTGCTCCGCAATTGCAATTTATCTCTTGGTGGCATAGAATTTCAATCACAATTGATGGTACTTCTATTTTCCCCCTTCCACATTTTTGTTGTTCACACCCGCGAGTGTTGCATCGTCAAAGATCTTCTCTTGCTCCTAAGTGCAGTTTCACTATTGTCGCAAAAGAGTTGCGTGTGTAAAATTCCTCTGGTCAATAGAAAATTTACAGCACTTGCCTTTTCGTTCATTGTAGACAACAATCCCACGAAGTTCATGTTCACAGCTGGGCATCCAAGGGCTCAAGTATAAGACTCCTCGTGGTATTGTACTATCACTCAGTGACACATCAAGTCTATTCTAAATCCAATGTGACTAAGATTGACGAAGTTTGATGAATTTGGAAAATGTGGGGAGGAGAAGAACAGAAGTACCCATTGTTCACGGATGCCAATTTCAACTAATTGATTGAATCGAGCAATTAAATTGTGATCGATTCCTGCCTCACAGCATGACTTTTCTATTGAACAAATGAGGATCAATGAAACCTGTGTCAGGCAATTTTCCCACACAAAAGTCAACCCTGTTTAATTATGTACATTATCGATAACTCCGCTGAGAATCATTTGATATGATGATCATTTAATATTTCAATGACGAATCCCAACGGACACCATCATCACGAAGTCCAGACAGATTTGCCTTGATAACATGGAAAGCGGCAATGTTTGGTAAGAAATCAGGACAGTTGGCAGACCTGATAATAGACCACGGCTTTGGAAATACGCTGTATAATAACCTCGTAATGGGCTAATGTACGAGTATCCCTCGGAGTTTCTAAATCGTGTCAATCCTGATATAAGTGATAAATTACGCATTTCACGCACATGTGAAAACAGGCAGGACATCCAGCAACGATATCAGACAGTTTCAGCTTCAGATAGAATTGGTCAAGTTAAAAGATTCCGTTGCAGGATAATGACAAAATCAGTCACTGTTTATTATTCTATCCCTCAAATACACTGCACAACTGTGCACTTCCAGCAGAAGGATGAATGAAGGAAGTCATGGTCATAAATCATACAAGAATACGGACGAAACATTTGAGCAAAATGTTGCAAAATGTTCAGCGCTAATTTCTGGTCGATCGGATACATACTAGGTTGACTTGATAGAACCCATTCAGCGCAACGGCAAACAGGCGAGAAGGAATGATTAGAAGCATATTAATCTATAGTCTTACATAAAGCTAAGGTTGTTACGCAATCATTATCTGCTGTACATGAAGTCAAGTTTAGAAATAATATTTGCTGATGCATCATTAATTGTAGGTGAAGCTCTTTATGTTATATTACTCAGTATTATTTGCAAGATTGCCGGTCTGAGATCATAAGACTCTCCGGATTAGATAAGACTAATAGATAAGACTCTCCGTAAATCTCAAGATTTAGGCTATTAGATGTAGAACATGCAATCGACGGATTTTTCACGTGTCTGAGCTCCTTGAAAACATTATGAAATTCTCATTTACTTGATTCACTCATTATGAAACGCATAATACAAGATAAAATGTATTCAGGTAGGCCTATAGCATCTAGCAATTGAAACGACAATTCTTATGTAATACCCCAAATCGCATTGAAGGCATTGCTTATTTTTTGTAATTTTTTCATTAACTGCCTATTTCTCTTTTCAACGTAACTAATTCAAACCTGACTAACTTAATTCCTACACTAAAAGTCAACACTACTGTCAGTAATCAAAATTAAAATACAGGTCTTCGTCATCCAGCGATTGGTATAGTCTGGCATTCAGCGTGAAAGCCTGCAGGGAATGATGCCGAAATGCAATTTTCACGAAATTATGTATATGTGCACTCTGGCTGCTACGAACTGAGCGCCTGTCGAGTCCTATCCGGTTCCTTTTCTTGTTAAACAGGATCATAGAAAACACATGCAGTCGGCTTTTCATTTTCGTCTCATTTCGTCTCTTTTCTTTTCATCTCATGAGCAAGACATTGCGAAAACTTTTTGCGATATAATGTTTCAGTAAGATCAGTAAGATCGGTGTCGGAGTCCCGGAGTCCTATCATTTTTGCTGGAGTCGGAGTCCTATCAAATGATTGGACTCCGGCCTATAACTAGACCCGAAATATAATACAAACAAATTAATTATCCTCGTTCATAGCTGTCACTGTCTTGATGTCAACTTTCTCCATCAAACAAAAGTACAGAGACACTGCTGCATGCAAAGCTTTGCAATAGTTGAGGGAATGAACAGTGATAGTGAAAAAGGATTGTCTTTTCACTTGGCGATTTAGTAGAGAAGACAAGCCTTCCTAGCCTCGATCACACCTACGCACCAAAGGTCACATCAGAGACAAAAATGAAATACTAGTTTGTTATGAGAACATTACCTCTTACCCTCACATTAATCGTGTGTGATCTCTCCTCCAAAGTTCATATTAAAATCGAAAGTGTACTCATATTTTTTTGGAGAAGGATGGGGATTATCCTGCCTGGTAGAGACTGGAGAAAAACCGTGTGAAGCATACATCAACAAGATGGGAGGAGCCGATTCGTATGCATCAAGCTTGAAGCGACATCTGACTTTCATCGAAAATGATTGATAATTGATACAGCAATGATCACTAAAGATAGGTTCAGGTAAGCAAGCCTATGATCTATGATGTAGGTCACCATTTTTTTTTTCAAAAAACTAGGCTTTATATACTTGCCACCCGGAGTCGGAGTCCTGTCACAATGATAGGACTCTGCATCCCTGAGTAAGATATTATCGGTTTTCTCAATTTTTTAAATATATCTTTACTTTAACTTTTATAACTTGTAACATGTTGACAGCCAAAAAACTTGATTAAGTCAACTGAGTCAGCCAGCTTACTCACGCATATCGTTTGATAATTAGTTTAGCAGCTACATAATTTGACAGTAACTTTTCTATCACATACGTCAGTGTTTCGTTTAAAAAATAAAATACGAATAAGAAGTGACAAGAATTAATCCTGACCATTTCATCCCAAACAAATCATTGAGAACTTATCTCCGTAACTATTCTTTTTGAAGGGAGGAAAAATTTGTGAAAATTACGAAGTTACCGTTACATTGCGCAGAGGTGTGACATATTCACTGGCATCCACATTCGCCAAATTACAAAAAACATTGTATGCTCATTTGCGGGAAGCCACACAGCGTCGATGTGTGCTAATTCCTATCTTATACTTTTGACATGAATTCACTTTCGGGCGTTGCAGACGGCCATCGGCAGGCGAATTCACATGTGAATTCATGTCGAAATTATAAAAAAGGAATACGCATATATTGATGCCTATTGGCTTCCCAAAAATTAACATCATTAATGAAAAAGCCCTTTTTCCCAAAAATTCTTCACGAATGCTTTTAAGAAATGATTTGGCGTATTTACTTAACATTTCGTAGATATTCGTAACAGATTTACAACACAAGGTGAAATATTAAAAAGGTCATGAAAACCCGGATTAATCGACTTTCTCACAACTTCGTTACCAGTTATGATAAATATGAAAGTAGTCGTCTATGCTATCGACAGTACATTGTGCAAAATGTCAAGTTCCACTCCACAATTGGCGGTTCATAGCAGATTCACAGTGAAACGCGGTAGTTTCTGAAGATTTGAAGAACATTTTTCCATCGCGTGTTATCTACGAAGCCGTTCATCAAGCTGTTTTACATTATCAACAGATCTCGTGTGAAATGATTAACGCTACATTTTTACTTCACCCTATTCAGCCTGCTTTATAATTTACATATATTTTTATACTGAATTCATTCATTTTGACTTAGTTTATTAGAGCAGCTAAACTCGATAACCTGTGTGTTCGTTGGTTCAGGTCCTACTAGTCCGGCAGCCAGAACGAGTTTCTGCCAGGAACGAGGCCGAAACTGAGACTTTCACAGAATGATGTACACTCTATGCCTGCTACGAATCTGAACGTCTGCCAAGTTCTAGTGAGTTCTTCTTCTTATCAGACAGGATCAAAGAAAAACACATGTTAATCCAATGGGACGCAGATTGCAGTATTTGGCTGAAATGAATTTTTTATGTTTTCGCTGATTAAACAAAAAGTACTAAAGCCCAGAGTCATAATTTTTGACATGGAAAGTCTTCAGGTCATTTCCTTTCATCCTTGTCTATAAAGTTGAAAACATTTAGATTTGGCGAGCCTCCAAACATTTTGAGCAACTTTATCCACATTCAACCACATTCTCACATACATTGCCGATTAGATGCATGAAAGCACATGCACATCATAGAAATGACCTGAAGACATTCCATGTCAAAAATTATGACTCTCGGCTAAGTACTGTTCGTTTAATCAGAGAAAACATACAAAATTTCATGTTATCCAAAAACTGCAATCTACGTCCCATTGGATTTACATGTGTTTTCCTTTGATCCGGTCTGACAAGAAGAGGAACTCACAAGAACTTGACAGACGTGTACGTGTGTACATCAGAAGGTGTACATCATTCTGTGAAAGTTCCCTGCAGAAATTCGTTCTGGCTGCAGGATTATACCAGGTGTGCATCACTTGCATGGACATTTGATCTAACATTAATTTATTTCACTGTTTACTTTTAACATCTGCCCTGGCAAGGTCACGGAGAAGTCTTCTGGGTATCGGTTGGGCCAATTTGATAAATCGATTTTTCTTGCAATTTGCTCCGTTTGCAACTACATGTATTGATATGAAGAGTCAGTGACGATGAATTCGTCTGATAGTACTTGAATATAAATGAAGATCATTATTTAGATGTTACCATAGAAAATATTCAAACAAAGGAGATAGGCTATAATGTAATTGCTGTCATACTGAATAAATTGCCTCTCAGCGCATCACTTGGAACGATTTCTTAAAATTGCAACTCGCATGTTGCAGACCTGGGCACAGCAAGGTTGGACTTTGGGTTTTGGATCTACCTTGGGTAAGTGATGCAAAATTGGGTTTTCTATTTTCGCTGTTATACAAATCAAGTAATAAAAAATTGATTTGAATCTCAGGAGAACTGCATGAAAAAAGTATGAAGCTCTGATTTTTTTATCAAAATTCCACTCAATTCACAGAATATTTCAAATAAGAAATACTTGTGGTTATTAGCTATTTCATTTTGGACTTGACAATACCGCGCATTGAAAGTTTGTGTATATTTTACTTGCTGTAAGTTTGCATGTATCTTGTTGCATTTGTGCATAATGAATTTTATATACTTCGCATATTTTGTAACTTCACAGTTATCTTTGCACCTCTAAAATATTTATCCAAAAAATGAATTCATTCCAATTTCGTGTTCTAAGTATGTTTAGCCATAGCGAAGTAATTGTTTTCATTTTATCGTTCAGAAATTTAAATATAAACAGACACTCACTACACAGCTATTCTATTAATCAAGTCTGTCTATATTTATATTTCTGAATGATAAAATGAAAACAATTACTTTGCTAGGAGCAGTGTGCAATTCAATCATCATAAAATCAAAAATATTCAATTAGTCAGCATATTAGCATAGGAGCATAGGGTAAATTAAAGGAAAGTTTCATAACGCAATACCTGTACCTAGGCTACTGATTACAGTTATCATTATTATACGATTATCGGCTGTAGTTTCCTTGTAGGCGATATAAGGACATTTAAACTGATGGGTGCGTCAGCATTGCGTCTTTAATGTCGGATATAGTATTACTTAGCATTTACATTAATAACGAAGGCGTTTGTCGAATATAATTTGATGTCCGATGAGTGCTAGCAGAAACTCATGTCAGTCGGTGAAAAACTTTTAGATCCTAACACTTACTGTACGTTAACGCTCTCAGTTAAGGCATGAAATAGAATAGACTGTAGTCATGTTACTAAGCATAGACTATTAAGACATTATTTATCACTAGGCCCTATTTTTACGAATTATAGTCGATGTCTCAAATTGTTTCGGTTTCAGTTGCAGATATAAATCGGTAGCAGAAACAAATTTTTATTTAATGCAGTAATGCTGTGATGAAATTATCGCAAAATAAGAATTTTGGCCTATAGAAGAATCTTTATGTCACCACAAAATACAAAGAATGCACTTTGCATGCTTGATTCTACTCATTCATTGAAACTTCGGCTTATATTATATTATATTATCTGCACCATGCTTCAACTTGATTGAAATGGATAAATGGCTGCTGGCAAAAGAATCAAAGAATCCATGTCTATTTTCACACATCATTTGGTATCAGATAATCGACAGTAATAACCCAGATGTTAAATCACTGAAAAAATCGAGATACTAATGTGTGAATTTAAAGGAACGATTTCTTCACACTTATTTTCCAACTGAGAACAGATCGATGTCATCGATCGAAATATCTCTTATGATCTGAATCATATGCAGACCTATTCCAAGCATGAAATCTATCAGATCCACGTACGATTCAAAAATTAGGGGAATAATGAGAGACAAAGAATCGCAAAAGCGTAATTAAGACTGCGATTGCGGATTATTCGATATTCCATCTTTTCTTTATCCGGTGCGACACTGGAAGTCAGATGCAACAATCTGATCTGATGGAAAAGTAAGCCGATTTAATTTCCTCTCTATTGTTCGCCAAAACCAATTTTTGCTAGGAAAGTTATCATCTCCCCCAAGTTTTCAAATTTGTCTGCAGCCTGAAAACTCACAAGTGGTAGATGAGAATATTACGTCTCCAAATACAAAGTTCCATCAAATCAAAATTTATCGTGTGAGACACAGGTCATGTCTGCTGATCAGGCAAAAAGATGCAAGAGTCCAAAGTTGGGAGCGATTACTTAATCGATCATGGACTTCATAATCGTACATATATTTCGCTGCAGCTTTAATGATAACTGAATGTAGTAGACAAACTATTAAAATCACCACATAAATGATTGTCTTAATTAGAATGTGAATTAGCTTCATTTTTTGCTTTGCGTGATAACTGCTCATGCCTAAATTACACCCAATTTTGAGAATTCAAACTTCACCTTGCATTCATATTCTTGCTTCTACATAATGATGCTTGTAGATATAAGGATGGGTCTTATGATTCGTTTATGTACTAATAACGACCACCACACTCGAACGTGGACTACAAAATTCAATTTGAATTTGAAAATCAATTGCTCGTCATTAGGTTGCATTTGTATAGATGTGCAACAGCTGCAAATTAAAACGCGAAACCGAACCCAACCCAATCACTTTCTACTGGAGCCCGAAACCCATCCATGATCTTGAACTCGACCCGAAAACTTTGCCGATACTAAATAATCTGAAAAAATCGCGAGATATTTCAAGGAAAAATCAAATTACTGTCCCCGTGGAGAATGAATTTCCCAATATTTGGGCTTGACCTTTTGTGAAGGGATTACATGAAAAAATGCTGTTTTCACGATAACAATCTGCATACATTTTTTCATTTGTGCAATTATGTCACTAGATTGTATCCTTTACTCGGCTTACACGCATTGTTAAAATGTTGATTGACTATAACGGCATTTCAAAAAACTTTATGCTTGAACGTGATTGAATATCGATTGAAACCGAAACTACACGTGCATTTATCAAATCTATGCATAATGTTTGTTATGGAATATACACTTGTATATCTACGAAGAAAATCGAACAGACCATAAGCATATTCATGAATTTCTATGTATTCATTACTCCAAAATATAAGCCGCTTTTTTCATCATCAACCCGAACCCGAAATGAATTCGCAAACCCATCCCGAATTCGTGTCGGGTTCGCACACCTCTACAAGGTTGGTCAATGTTCCTAGACCAAATGTCCAAGGTTTTGTGCATATGAGAAAATGGAAACTTGCATTATACGAATATAAATCTGTTAAAAACTGCACTCAATCGTAATTTTGTGTTGACATTCAGCTCATGAAGGTCGTCTGTGTCAAACTTATCTATTTGCAGATGCTTACCTGTATCTTATATCATGATGATAAGAAAATTCAAAGATAATAAAATATTTTCTTCAAAAACACAGAAAATTTACTATTATCATTCTTTTTTTGGAAAAATACACAATTTCAAAAACTTTGGTGCATGACCGAAGTTTGATAATTCCAAGGGCTTTTCCAATATTAAAGCACCTAAGGTCTCCAAGAAAAGTATATTAAGCCAAAGATCCAAGCTCCAACCTTGATCGACGACGAAATATTCTCAAATACAGATTTCTTGAAGTCTTAACTATGTTAAAAAACCTCATGTGAACTACTTGAGCATCATTTTTGCGTCACATTGATTAGTTAGAATAATCGTGCGATTATGAATTTCTTAATCGTTTTATCGTATACACCACTGTGTGTAGGCCTATATCAGTATTTCATTCTCTCCTATCTAACTGTGGAGTTGAGCGTGAATTTGATATTTTGGCTGTAATCTCTTTAGCTGTTATATGAAGTAAACACATTGATTCTTAACAATCTACTTGTCCTCTCTTGTACACTTACACAATAAATGAGTATTTTCCAAATCAAATTGCCAAGTAAAAAATCGTGCGGCTGGTAAGATTGTTGAGATCTACATGCAGACCTCCTGATTTAACCATCTTACACAAGCTACTCCGTCAAATCGTCGGATTTGTCTGTAACCCGTCAAAAATCACCAATCGTAGCAAAACGTAACAAAATGGTAGAATATGTAATCAGGTGCTCACAGACAAAATTTTATGCAAATCGGAGATGTCCTTAAAATGCTAGAGGCGATAGTCTAAAGTGCATTAATAATTGTTGATCAGATGCTCGCTGTGCGTGATGCATAGATGACTAATTTCTTCTAAATTTAGCTCCTGGTAAGCTACTCTTACTCTTAAACATACATTTTAAATTCTCTTCTAATTTTCTAATTCTTGTTGTACTGTTATATGAAATTCAATGAATAACTTGAATAATAATAGGCATATGCATCAGATCATCTTCATGTATGAATCACATCTTACTCGCGAAGTTAACGGACAAACCTCACTGCAGATTTCCTGCTATATTGAGAGCTGTCTTTCTTACCGCTTTCATATTTCCAATCCAAACGTGTAATATGCGGGTACAAACGTCATTCATCGATGGAAATGCAACAGAATATTATCTACATTCAACAAGTATAAAGATGCGTGTTCATTACAACATGATGCATAAATAATGCAGAACAACGTGCTATCAATATGAACTGAACATGATCTTGCCATTTCATGGATGATTCAGACAGGGGTTATTTTTAGGAAAGAAACATCAAAATAATGACAACGTTGATTGAGTTGGAGTTTTCCTCTTCTGTCACGCATTTCCTTTCTGTTCACAACACGAAAACTTAAGAGAGCTTGTTTAAGTGTCACTATTTGCTGATGAAGAAATGATCAGAATCGCCTATTGAAAAGATCAGTAAGAAACCATGGCTGCTGATCAATAATCAAAGATTGCTTGAATTTTTTATCATTTATTTTCAATTAATTAGATGAAACAAATCATATTTTATTCATGATAGGTTTAGTTCATCACTACCGCGTTTGTTCTCATGAGCTTGCATCTGTTACTCCACATCCCTTTTGCCAAATGCATAAGAAGAAATCATTAAGCAAAACCAAAGGTTGTTATTAATCATCGTTGTCGCACTGAGCATTTGAAGAGATCTTTCTTTCATAGAACAGCAAGATTGTGGAATGAACTTCCTGTGGAGGTAATTCAACATCTGTTACTATTGAAGCATTCAAAAATGATGTCAATAAGCTTCCGTCTAACTCATTGAACAGTTAATAAGTTGAAGACTTTTATCTTCAATTTACTTCTGCTGTCATTACGGTTTTCATCTACATTTTCAGCATTTTTCTATGCTTTTTATTCCTCAGTTTAATCTGCTCTAACAATTCAATATTCGTTTCTTCTCCTTTCTATCTTTACCTTGAATTTCTACAGAGGGCAGCTTTGGTGCATAGGTTCGTACTCTTCGCTTCAATTCGTTAATTATTCTGTTAATTCCGAATTATTATTCCTGATTTTATTTCTCTATTATTAAAGTTGTGATGGAATGCCTATATGTATTAGGCCATCTGTCAGTACTAGGGTTCTGGTGCGGTATATCCATACTTTGCTCCACACGCTGTCTTCAACATTTCCACTCCATACCAGCCAGACCCTTCTGCCCCATCACGTTTTATATTCGATCTGTTCTCTATCTGAACCATCAACAAATCTCAAATCTGAAATTCTTTGATAAACACCTGAGTAGGGCCGGGCAAAGGACTAAACCGGGAAGAGATGTGGATATCTGAAATCCTTTGATCGACTGCATCAGGTGATTAGCTGAGCTCTGTGCATCTATAATTGTGACGGCTTGTTGAGAAAAAAAAGACATAGAATTTTGTCATAGAAAAGAAAAAACTCTGACAATAAATGGGACTCATAAATTAAAGAAGCACACAGCCACAAGGGAAAAAGAAATTTATCGCAATTTGAGGTCCACACTCCACGAAATGGATTAGTGAATTTCTTATTTCTATCAACAGGCTTCAATCATTTCATTAGCTGAGCTGCCGATATTATCAGTTTTTTAAAATCTTAATTTCTCTTGCTTCTTTTAAACATAAAGCTATTCAACGCAAATTAATTCAATTAACGAACGATGACTTAATCCAATCCAATAATTTATTTCAACTCATTAGTACCCGAATTATTGAAAAAATCAAACGCAGTCAACGGGCGCTCTATGCATCATACGAGATTAGAAGTGGCATCGTTAGAATCGCGTTGATGTCCCTTTTCATTTGGTTACAATTTTCACCTTTATGGAAGCCATTTTGTTTTGCAACGTTGACCTAAAACATCGGGTCGTAATGTACTTCAAAGCGGACTGTGGGGATTAGGTTGAAAGCGACTATACCCAACTAGCCTATTCGGTGTACCCACAGAATTAGACAGGTCGTCTCTTCTTTTTGACTAGAAAGGAAGCATTTGAACATGCAACACTGGTGAAATGGCACTATCTACTGACATAGTAAGTACCATATCTATCGAACAATGAGCAGCCAGTTCAACATTAGCTGCTCACCTTAAACCGGATTACACAGTTAAGAGACACAGACGATGTCAAGTTCTACACAGAAGTTTGTGAACGGTTCTTCGTGCACCTGCCATATTTTCTAATAATGATCCGAAGGAACAACATTACCGAGAAAACTCTTGCGCAATGATCTGAAGTTTTCGGATCTAAAGGAATTGTGGCAATCGGAGCATTTTGAAGGAATTCACAGCAATCCGCAAGCTACACACGACTATTCTTCCTATCTCTGTAAGTCATGGAAAATTTCTTTTTGCTCACTTAGCAAGTTCCTGCATTTGACACTGTTTTGATTCAGCTACACTTCTAGCAAAGAAGTGCGCACGCTTGAACAATCTACATGTAATTCTGTGGGTCTACCAGTAATCACAGGTGACATTTTCAGTAGTCAGTCTATCAGTAACCATTAACATCAAATACGGAACCGGTTCCTACTTACAAAGCCTTTACAGTGCTTACGTACACATATTTTCCTTACAAATTTCTTGGTAAATTATACATAGAACATTGTGCAGTGTGCATGTAGGCATACAGTAAATGTAGAAGTAGGAAAGAACAATGACTATCCTGGACATATTCCTGACAACGCCTATCGTCACACTCATGCGAATTTGTTAGATTCATACGTCATTGATATTTGCCAGTTTATCAACATTTCAAATGGCGATGTTAGGGGACGTCGATGCTTTTGATTTCGACAATATTTTAAGACATCTAAGCGGATTTATAAAGTGATTTGACTGCGAACAGGACCTACTACGGGACAGAACATCAAGCTAGGAAAGTACAACGTCAGGACCAAAGGTTTGATAATCAACTTCGGAAAAAGCATCAATTCCAAAACTTTCAATCAGAAAGAGAAAGATAAGACTCCATGACAAACGGAACTGGAAACATGATAGCAAACACCCAGGCGGTTAATAAGGCCAAGGACAAACTCGGAAACAATCAATGGATCTCTATAATCACACTGATAACTCACCCACGAGTATTTCGAACTGTTCCACCTTTTATTCTGCTCAAAAAATGTTATGTCGAATTACATTTGGAACTGACTGCTTACAGCATAAAACATAAAAACTCATTAAACATCATGATACTAGCAGAACATCTTATAACATGCATGTACAGTAGGGAGTGGGGAATCCAAGAATAAGGTTTACTTGGAAATCATGAAGGAGAAAGTGTCATGCATTATATCCCGCGTCACATTCGAAAACCAAAATGTTTTTTCAGAATTAACTTCCCAACGCATGCCATGAAATACGAAGGGTTCTATCCCCTATTACAAGCTTCCTTATACTTCTTGAGCCTAATGAAGGAAAGCAAGCTATAATTTTTCATTAAAAAATAAAGGATGCATCGTAAAGTAATGTAAAATACATGTATTCAAACAAAACATCTTGGAAGAACTTCATTCAAAATCACAATTTCCCACTTGTCTTAGACATATACAAAAAATATACGTGTATATAAATATGAACGCATGTATACACATATGATCACAAGGTGTTGATTCTCTCGACTCTGACCGAAAACTCACACGACCTGAATATACAATTAATGACTGTTGACTTTTCCTTCAATCAGCACAATATTAAGTGTGCAATAAAATCCATATTTATAAGCATAAATTACAAGCATTGATAATGCTGGTTATAGCCAACATTATCAATGTTTATAATTTTAAAGGCATAAGAAGATTTTGAATAAAACCTAGATTGATGTCTAATAAAATTTGGTGACACTTTTTTCTATTAAGATGGAATTATAAGCCAAGCTGCTGATGATAGACTTTTATTATAAAATTTTGGGCAGTACATTGTTCGTTGTATCAGCAATAAAAATTAAGATTATACTACAACAAAGACGTGATATTGTACATTTCTATTTGTACACAGGTTTAGAAATTGGAAGGAGAATATGAAGATCATGCAATATTCTAGCGTGATCTAAATGTACTGACATTGTAAGATCTTTCTCTCAACATGTCTGTCCAATCTTACTTAGTAATTAAAACGCTTTCAGTGAAGCACTTGTGTGAATTTAAAAACTTCTGTCATTCCCAATTTGTAAACTGTAGAGAAATACGAACACGACGTGTGACAATAAAACTTTTTTTAATTAGCCGAAGATCCTTCAGAATGAAGCAATCGTTAAGAACTGCGATAGTGACAGCGAGTGACTTCTTCAACGTAATTTTTACTTTCGCCAAAATCGGTTAATAACTATTTACCCAAGGTTACTAAACGTGGATGCGTGTAAATGCCGTTGCGATGTTATTAACTCACTCATGACGTACTTCTCAACTTTGTTACTCCCTCAACACCTTCACGATGGGAAGATCATGTTGCAGTTGAAATGTGATCCCTGTGACATACATTCTCAGCGAGGTTTGTAAATGATTGCAATTTATGAGAATATGTCTTGGTGATTTCTCATGACAATGCTGCTTGGAACTACCAAGTTTTTGATAGCAAATGTACTTTGTTTCCCACCGATTTATTTCGTCAGCTATCTACTGACATACTAAGTTAGTGTGCTTCATTACATGGATGAATGCACACCTGCAAATTAGAAATTGGATAACCTCAACACGAAGGATTTTAGTTAATGTACAACAATTTATTGAATGTAGTTGTCAATGGGGCTGTTCATTAACTAAAATTCTACCGACAGAAAATTAAACCGATTTAATATTCTGATGGTACAATATCAGCCGACTTAATGAACGACGGTATAACACCGAAATCGACTGAATATTCTGCCAGTTTCGGTGTTATACCGCCGTTCATTAAGTCGGATGAATATTCTGCCGGTAGAATATTAAATCGGTTTAATTTTCTGTCGGCAGAATTTTAGTTAATGAACAGTCCCAATGTAGTCGTATAGGGCATAGATGACTATATTTTTCGAAATCCGCAAACTTTCAGATTTTTTTAAATCACTTCTGCATTCGCATTCGCATTCGCAGCTGCATATTATCTAAAAACATTATAAAATAACTCAAACGATGTTGTGAAAAATTGACTAATTCAAGAACCTTTGGGATACTGGAATGGATTTAAAGTTCAGTCCACTGTGATAATCGTTCTGCATATTTTTATAAGAACTGTCCGTCTCAAGTCCATGCCCATCCAGAGACTAATTTCATCACTTCAGAAATGATTTTATATTTGTGTCTTAATCATTATTAGCGAGTGCCGCGTACCGAGCACAAGAAATTCGCTACAAAAGACTAGCAGACCCTGCGTAAAGATCTTTAAATTTAAGTAGACTTCACTTTCATATGTTGAAAGATCATCATTCAATCAGGATGAAGATGATGGCTGATTTTGCTACTAATTCTTAAATATCGAGCTTTTTTGATAATATTTATCTACTTCGAAAACTTCGGAATGTGTGCGGATCAAAATTTTGTTTAATGCGCATCTTCATTTCCTGAGGACGTTAATCTCCCGCAAGCTCGCGGATTTTTATCGTGATATTTAGCAGAAAGATGTCTTCCAGCAACAGTGCACTACTGAATGTTTGCCATCTCTCTCCAACCCCCAAAGCAACTGAAAGATATTTTAGTCTTACACATTCAATTTGGCCATTGATTGTAGCCTATAGACCTAATTTTTCTGATTATAATGTATTCGTCTATAGTCTTAAGTCTGATTCGTCAATCGCCGTGGCTAATACTTTATTTTGATATCGAATTTGTTGTCTTGACATATTAGCTGCTGCTTATAAACAGGTGAGTGAGAAGTATTCAAGCGTTATTTTATGCGGATATGAAGAGGAGAATTGCACTATGAATGTTGATTTTGAAACACGTCACATCTCATCACTTAATGAACAATATCCCATCTGAGGTATAATTTGGATCTTTGATCGCACTACATAGTTTACAACATGGTTACATAGTTACATAGTTTGCAAACATAGTTTCCTTTTCGAGTGCGTGATACACAAAGTTTCAGGATGCTTATTTCTCAAATATTTTCATATGTTTAAGTGATAGTTTGGTTGGGAAGTAGAGGAGAGATGTGAATAAGCCTCCACTAGTTCACTGCTGCAAGAAGATATCTCTCCGTTTAAATACTACATATAAGCTCAGTATAATGAGATTCTCTTTCCTATAGCAATTAATTTCATGCAATGTTTACACAAATTTTATTCAAATATTACCCATCTATCGTTTGAATAAAACTCTTAGTCCTCTTGAGAATGGCTACGGCTTTGATAGTCGATGTAGTATATTGAGAAGATTTTTAAAAGTTTTATAAATTTTTGTAACTTTTTCACCCATAAGTTTAAATTAAGAGGAAGGCCCAGGACGCAGTATGTCAACAACATCATGAAATGGACCGGACTCAACATGTACGAATTGAACTGCGCAACGCGTGAGCGAAAACTGTGGCGTGCCATCTCCAATGGGTCGGCCGAAGTTCAGCAATGAATATGCCGCTTAAAGTAAAGTAAAGTAAAGTAAGTTTAAATTTACAATACACAGCCAAGGCATGTTCCCAGAACCCTGTTACAATCCCAGTTCCAGAGTACATGACTGGTGACAAGCGAAGACGACTATATTGTATAACATCATCATGAAGTGCCGGTTAAGAGCGTGTCTTTGACAAGAAGTGATAGTCCGCAGAGTGCAAAGTCTTAGAAATTTTAATGCTGAATGATAACAGAGTGATAGCATCTGACCTTTGGTTAGGTTGCCATTTGCTTAAAGTTGTCAAATGTCTGACTTCAAATCATCAAGCTTGCAATCGACTTATATTCCGGTGAAACATTTGAAACGCATGCTATTATTATCATGCTCAACATGGAAGATCAATTCGACCGAAATAATTCTACGAAATAATTCAATGTAACAGCTGTTTAGTCAGGGCTGCTGGATTTATTGGCCGATAATGTCTGGTTATGATGAAATCAATTTCAATCATTCGCCTTGATCGCCTAAACCATAAGTGGCCCACAAAATGGTAGCTTTTCTTTATGAAGAGATGTGGGAGATTCATCTGTAATTTTGTTTTCTTATCAGTGATTTATTTCATATGTGAAATCGCATGTGACTGTGCACTATACAGGGTACACTGTGTTACGTAGGTCAAAGTGATTACTCTTCCTCAACATCGGTTAACGGTTAAAAGAAATGTGAGTGATATTAATGTAATATACGGTATATCTCTTTTTTCACGCAGCTTTTTATCATAAACGTTAAAATAGTGCCTAAAACTTAGGTCAATAATTCAAGAACGCTACTTTAATGCGTGATGCCATTCTGATTTTTGATGCACGTCAAGTTGTCAAAAAATTGTGCCAGTCGGATAATTTTGTTTTGGCAATGAATTAATTTACTTGGCTAATGAGCAGGGACCGGATTCATGCATTTTGCACAAATGCATAAAACGGAGATTTTTGTTTTTAACACTAGAATTCCGTGGTTTCAATGCATGTTTTATATAAAAGTGCTTTTGACAGTTAAGAATGAAGTTGGCTATTTATTTTATACCGATCGGAATAACGACTAACGGCAACCAGTTCAACAATCAAACCATTGAACCATGTATAGATGTAATATTACGGTTGAAATTTTTTCTAGATTACGAGGTATTTTTTAGAGTTTTACTTTTGCGCTTTAATTCGCTTGTGTGGGGAAAGTTAAACTGCAATCAACATCAGCCTGATTCTTTATCATTACCTAAATGCTTGAAATTAAGGACAAAAGAGAACAATGGAGAGAATTGGGTACGAATCCCAAGGCCTTAAACGTAGACAGTCGATTCGAATGATTTTTTCATTCGTTTAAGAACAGTAAAATGGCAAAGATCAGTGAAACCCATAGCATCAAAGCCGAAGAAGAATGCTAAATCCGAAAATTCTGGTTGGTCGTCAAATCTTCAACGCGAATCTATCTTATGATGTTCTAACTTTCAAATGAGGTGTAGAAGAATATGCAGCTGCCAAAAGCCTAAATTGAAAGGTCGTTCAAAATGTTCAATACTATTCTCACTTTCAGTGGATATTTTTGAATTTATAAATTCATAAAATCCGGGCCTTGCTCACAAGAATGAATTTCAATAAGCAATTAATTAGTAATATGATGCATGGCAATCATGCTGGCAATAATTTCTCATTCTCACTTGACAGATAACCACTGAATCGACATAGGCTGATAGAAAATATGAGATATTAGGAAACACTCGTTTATCACTAGCAAACTTTCAGACGATAACTTCATTCCGTTAGGTACTTTTATTCTCCCCCCCCCACATTTCTGTTGTTGACACCCGGAAATGTTGCATCGTCAACGATCTTCTCTTGGTCCTACCTGTTCTCACTAACGTCGCATAGCGTTGAGTGTGTAAAACTCCTCTTATCTGACTTGTAGAACATTTACAGTCTCAAAATTAGACAACTACTTGTCATTTGTCTGTAGACAACAATCATACAAAGTCCGAAGATTACAGCTGTACCTTGTATTCTGACTGAGTATCCAAGGTACCAATCCTTCATCCCAGGGTTCAAGTAAGACTTCTCAGTCGTGATGTAGTGTCACTCAGTGACAGATCAAGTCTATTCAAGTCTATTCAATTAGTGACAGATCAACCCAATGTGACTAAGTTTGGCGAAATTTGATGATTTTGGAAAACTTGAAAAATGTGGGGGATGGGGGAAAGAATAGAAGTACCTTCCGTTAAATTCAAGTTGATTGAACTAAACTGTGGGAAGGTACTTCACAAATATTGTTTATCGTTCAAAAATCTCATTAAGTTTCATTCATTTAGCAGATCATTGACAAGTGACTGCACATCGGATGTTAGAATCTTAAATTGACTCCTTCATGATTTCAAGGATTCAAGGATCTCAATGGAAAATCATTCCTTTCATAACATATTCGCCCTTGCAATCATGAGAAAAATTGGGATCAGAATCTTCAGTCTAAATCAGTTTCAGCAACATTCCCATACCTCTCTGAAGGCACGAGGTCATACCAATAGTTAGTTTGTAGACAGATTTATTACATTCGCAACTATCAAAAGGTAAGGGTTAGTAACTTCTAGCCCAAGTGTTGGTGTTATTTCTAGTGAGTGTGGCAGACAGACTCGAACCATGGACATTCAGCACCTCCATACTTCAGCCAGCTGAGCTAGTTTCACCGGTGTTGGAGACTAATAACCTGTTTTTCAATTCTTTAGTCTGTTGAAAGATTGTCAGTCTAACATAAGCAATATCATGGCTTATGAAACGCTTAATCGTTATCAGTAATACAAATCTATGATTTCATCTTCGCACCAGAAATAATTTTACAATTTTCTAAGTACAGTGCATCTTCGATTATCCGGATGGTCAAAACTCAATAGGTCAGTCAAAGATCCGGATAAGCGAATTTTTAATTGATTACATTTGATTATATACCAAGATCCCCGTAGAATATGATCTACATATATCCATATAATCTGCATGTATGTATCCATCCTGCATTTCTACCTAGAATGTAATACTTGATATATTTGACTCCGATTCTTCGACTGTTCAATGAAATTTCGAGCATCAATTGTACATGTTTGCTATATACGAGTATTCACTGTCGTTCCTATTAAAGCACATGAATGCACGTACACAAACAATAACCGTGGACTGAGACCATGAATTGAAAGTGATTTATCAGAGCGGTATCCCAGCTTTGACTAGCATGCATAACCTACTTAAGAATGCTCCAATTATTTAGCTGCTTGCCTATTATTTGACTGTGGCGAGAACCGCACATTGAGCAAAAATTAATTGCTGGTAAAGCAAGAGTACTTCGTGTATGTGTTACCTAAAGAGGAGAGCAATGCTAAAATGAACATTCGATTCCATGTATGTACATGTTTTGATGGAATCACGGAGAATCGAACGGATTCTGAAATTACGTCCAGATAATCGGCATCCGGATAATCGAAGATGCACTGTATTAACATTTCAAATATCAAAAAAATTCTAGATTTTCCTTTAAATTATCAATATAAAAAATCATATGTTATTGATTATCCAAAATGAAGAATGTCGCATAGATTCCAAGCAATTCGATGCACAGTAGCTATAATTGATAAACTGATGGAACAGCTACACAACCGAAGGAAAATGCAAAGTGCATGCATAGCATTGAAGCTATCGGCGGTCAGTCACCAAAAGGCAAGCCAACAATTGGATAACTAAAATAAAATTAGAATAGAATCAAGTGGCACAAAACTTACTTTGGTAGCTTGCACGTCTCTTTGGGTTTGATCATCAACGAATCGCGTTCCTTCCACATCTTTCTCCTCTGACTCTGGTATTCGATCCCTCCGTCTCCGTCCTTGGTTCGATCCTGATGACCTGTGAGAACGACTTGAGAAATGCGATGATTCCGTCATCCGGCTTCCTGTTTGTGGTGGCTCGGGTGACTCTGGTGACGTCAGACGTTTTTTGAGCTGTTTCATGCCTTTTCCCATTTTGTTTAGAATACTAGAACTTCTCTTAGGCTCGTTTGAGTGAGTACCCGATGACTGGGCATCTTGAGTACTTGGAGTGGTGTACATTATAGGAACCATATCAGGATGACGAACAGTGTCTTTCTCTTCGTACAATATCTTAGGTAGTTGCCCCGACGGTTCTTTCGAAGTCGGTGAAGGTGGTCGTGGTGGCGGAACTGTTCTGCTTCGAGGTGTAGGTGGCGGCGGAGTATCTGGAGGATCTGGTATGGCACCGTTTCTATGTGGTAGTTGAGCAGGAACTGGCGGACGTTTGGAGTTGGGGGTCGGAGGGGGAGGTGAATCTGGGACAGGGGGAATTTCAGAAATGCGAGGGATTATTACTGAGGGAGGATGCGCTGGACGTGGGGGATGACGACTTGTGTTTTTATGTTCATTTACTTTCTTTGGCAGTTGCCCTGATGATTCCGGCGAGGTAGGCGGAGGCGGAAGCGGTGGCGGAGCTGTTCTGCTACGAGGCGTGGGCGGCGGCGGAGTATCTGGAGGATCTGGTATGGCACCGTTTCTCTTTGGTAGTTGAGCAGGAACTGGCGGACGGTTGGAATTGGGGGTAGGAGGGGGTGGGGAGTCGGGGACAGGAGGAATTTCAGATATGCGAGTTGAGATGATTGAAGGGGGATGTGCAGGACGTGCTGGATGTCTTTTTTCTTTGCTCAAATTATTCAGTTTCTTGTGTAGCATTCCGGATGAGTCGTGCATTGGAGGAGCTGGATTGCTATGTGGCGTGGGAGGTAGAGGAGCATCTGGAGGATCTGGTATGGCACTTTTTCTCTGTGGTAGTTGAGCTGGAACTGGTGGGCGCTTAGAATTTGGGGTAGGAGGGGGTGGTGAGTCCGGCACCGGAGGAATTTCAGAAATGCGAGGAATAATTACTGAAGGAGGATGTACAGGACGTGGTGGAGGTACTTTCTTAGATATGTTTGAGATGCTGGGAAGATCGACCACTTGGTAGGGCTGAACCTTACCTGAGGGTTCCACAGGGGGCTCCACATAGTGATATGGTGGCACTGATGAAGCTTCAGGATTCGCAGATGAATCTACGACGTGATATGAATGCGCGGATGCTGTCGAAGGATCATCAACGTCCAGAACGTGATACAGCGGTTGTGGGGCAGGACGATTAGAGTCATCATATTCTGAATAGCTTGGCTCAGTCTGCGGAATGCTTTCAGACTCAGCCCGCATGACTATGGTTATGCTGTTCCGACGCGTGTTCTCATTGGTGAGACGACGAATTGCTTTAGTGTCCTCATCAACCTCTTCTTCGTCATCTGTCTTCCGTAATTCTTCATCAAGCTCGTATTCCTCACTTGACGACGAGCTGGAGTCCATACAATCACTGTCAAGTTCAAGTTCATTATCCAAGGTCGAACTTTGTTCAATTTCTGCCCATTCGCACCCACCATCGGCGCTGATAACTGTCGGAATTTCAGGTGCTATCTTCACTTTGCTATCTCGTCGTCCTTGACTCATGGAAATGTTTTCGTCTCTGTTGTCCCCCTCCAATTCACTGTCTCGCCTGGGTTGTATCAGGACAGCCACTTTGTCCTTGTAGGAACAGGACGATGAGATGTTGAGCTCAGCCATCGCTCACAGACAGCCGCTAGCGAGTGTAAGAGGGAGACGAATGACGAGCACGTGTACACACCAACACGTGCTCTCCTGCACACAAAGCATCGCGCGCACGCATCCTCTACAGCCAATCCTAACATTTCTACGCATGGCAAGTGACCGAAACTGTTTACTCTCCGTCAACCTCGCATAATTGCTAGCTGAAGGATTGCTATTCGATATCTCTCTATATTCAAAGTTGCAGCTGTAAATGTCGACACTAAGAAAGAATGTCTATTACTGAAAGTCTACGGCAATTTGATCTGGCTGTAGACTGTATCATCTGAATGTAATTTTCAGAACAATAGTTTTCGTAATAGCAACAAACGCTGAGATTCTGCACATTTTTGGCACTATTGTTGTAATAGCAGTTTTAATGAAACTCAACAACCCCAGCACTCAGCCGCATTCAGTACTGTCGATTGCAGTAAGCGACATTTTAAAGCTTTCACTGAAAACGAATTTCTATTTTCTTCATTTTTAGAAGAAGTCGATTTGGATCATTCAGCAATATGACAGATGCTGTTTGTAAACCAATTAGGCCTATGTATATATTCTGCCTCTAAACCATACGCCGACAGAAAATTGAAGTGGTTTGATATTCAGCCGAGTTGTGAAAAAACTAATGTATGTAGGTCAGTATAATTTTCTGTCGACTGAGTGAATGAACAAAATAAATCATAAAATGGACTTTAATTATTTTCTTGGGTTATAAATGATTGATCCCATTGATTTTCATTCGCAGCAAGATTCTAGCCATTGTAGCCTAAAACCTATTTCTTACTTTTCCTATTCGCTTTTAATCATATCTATTATTTTCTACAGACCTACAGTAGTAAATGAATAAATAACTCAGGACATGTGAATGTTGCAGGACATAATTTATTCTATTATGACACAACTGATGAACGAATTCTTGTGCCTATTGATTCACCATCAAAAAAATTTACCAAAATTATTCTTATGAACTTAGCAAGCATCAATATTTCAATTTTTATTTTTGAGTTGGAAAGAGACACGAAATTTTTGAGATGTCAATTGTCAATTACTGTTTTACCTTAAGATGTACAAACTTTTTCGATTACCATCCAGTAATCATCTTCAGAAGGAATAGGTATGGTAGAAGCTTGAAATAGGCCTACCCTTCAATTCAGAATAAGGCTTATTTCAAATTTCTAGTATAACTCCAGTTTTCTGTATAGGGTTACCTGAAGATGATTAGGCCCTGCTGGACGGTAATCGAAACATTTTGCACATCTTAACATAAAATAATAATTGACATCTCAAAAATTTCCTGGCTCTTTCCAACTCAAAATTATCATATCATGACTAGCCAGGGCATCTTCCAAGTAATTCGATTTATTTTATATGTGATTGTAAAAGTTCGGCGCACCAGCCTTGTCAAATGTGGGTAGGGTTTATTTGAAAACAAGCAATGTAAAAGTAAAGGTGCATGTCATTATAGTTTATATCACAGCTGTCGTTTCTGAATAATGTGCTTATATGAAGGCAAGCTGTTTATTAATTTGGATGTGAACAACGGCGAGACAATGTCATTTGCAAATTTTCATCCAGCTATTCAATTGTCGAACTACGTTCAAATTGTCCAGCAGTGCGCATTTGTCGAATAAAGGAAGAAATTTGATTAGAGACGCACACTTATTGAATAAAGCAGAGTAGGGCCTATGATCACCAAATTTGTATGTCACACATGGGTATATTCACAATTATTGTGAAATATCAATTATAGTGAATGGGCATTGTCATCACACGTTCCGTCAATTTCAAATGATAACATAATTTATTCCGAACATGGATAAAGAGAACATGGCATTGGACATTTGACATGTAGTTGTGTTCCTGAAACATAAATCAGCATAGAATTAGCCTAATAATAACAGGCAACCAAGAAGTTAAATCGACACCGACAATTGTGATAAAACAACATTTAGCATAGTCATGTGTCGAACAAAAAAGACGATGAAAATGCACACACTAAATTAGGAAGCAAAGATAGGACTACATTTTTTGCCCCTTCTAGTCAGGATTCTGAATCAATCGGATCAACCCAAATGCTATTTCAAAATCTGTTCTGTTGACGAAAAATCTGTTCAAAATCTGTTCTGTACGTGTAGGGCAGATGCGGTGTGATTCGACAGACGCATGATCAGTGTCTTAGAATAATAATGAACTAATCTGCCAGTTTATAGAACAAAAACTTCCAAGACAGTTTACTACGCATACCAAAACGCGTCGAGGCGCAGTTGTGAAAATAACAAGCTTATCACCTGACGACGAAGCCAGACCTCTACACATGTTGTGATACATGCAATTGCAAGCTGCTTATATAAACTTTTTTAGCAGGTTGGGTCATTCTTATTCTAAGACACAACCCTTGACTAACACTGCCTGACAGGCCTTAGAAAGAAATATAACGAAATCATATGGACGTTAGTGCATGCTCGGGTAAATTCGATAAGTGTAAATCAAATCAAAATTGTATTTCCTTGCAGCAAAATACAGGTATTTGATATGTTACTTATAAACAGAAAATAGCAGAAATGATCTCTGGAAATATTAGTAAAAGGGAAATTATTACTTTCTGTTTTTTACATTTTGCTAAACTTTCTAAGCTAATAGAGGCATTCAAGAATAAGAACCATCTTTTGGCTATTTTCAGAATTTAGCCGTATAGGAACTGTTGTGAAATAGCAGGCCTAGCTATTGCTACAATTTGCACTCAATCAATGCTGATGGTGAAAACCATAGACATTTGGAATTAATGCGAAAATCAAATGTTTTCAGGTGCTTCTACCATCCTTAACGATCTGACTCTAAATAACAAATATCCAACTACAGACTAATTTCTACTTTGAAAATATGACACACAGAAAAGTGGCCAATAATTTCATGCAATTTTTCGAATTTTTTTTGAAAACTTATAATATACCTATTCTGTTATCTTAAGATTATAATGCGATTAAAAGAGATGCATGCATGCAATGACTTCAAAACAATATCATGAAAAGCTGTTAATCACATTTCATAATTCCCACTGCATGATCGAGCATCGAACAATTGGTTCGTACTTTAGTGCCTGGATGCGGCTTGACTTTTGACCGTCCTTAATTATTCTCCTAAACAGAGTCCAAGCTGTCTGTGTATGCAAGACAATGATAACGAGAAGCAAATCAGAGAATAGAAAGTACTCGTAGCTTTCCTCATGCCTATACCTCGCATGCGAGCATATAATGCACAAGAAGGAACAATTGTTAGCCTTGAAGACCACGCGGCTCGATCGGATCAGATTTCATGGTTAAGACAGGTTTTCAATCAATCATGGGTCGTTGAGAGTCTTTGCTTCAATCTGCTGTAAACCGGTTATGTGCTTATTGAAATCATCAACTGGAATATGTCCAAGTGTTTATGTCTTCCCATCTATTTAATAGAGCCCTGATGACATCTATCGAGGTACATTCTGCGTGCAAGATAGCCTATTAAAAATTTTGTTTGGCATCAATCTCCATCCAGAGTGCATAAAATTCATGCAATTTTTACTTGCATTATCAAATGCGCCCTATACGATAGGCTAACAATAAATCGGAGCAACTTGCAAGCTTAACTTCGGCAGAGTCCACAAATTGCTTTAAAGCAACAAATTCATTATCATCTTAAATATTCATTTTGATCGAACTGCGCTGACCAACAGTCATAATTTAAGCCACTTTTCCAAAAGAAACATGGCGGTGTCTGCGCAGTAGCCTAGAACGTCCTCGTAAATGCAATGTCTAACACCTCGCTATATTTGGTGCGTTGAAACCTATCGATTAATTGATCCCTATCTCCAGATATCTGACAAAAATTTGTTATCTCATGTTAACATTGAACGCTGAGCTATCAAACTTCGCACTTGCAATCACACACCAAACTCAGCATAATTTACTGAAAACTCTACTTTAACTTTATAAAATTGCTAGATCCATCAAGAAATTTTGCAGCTTTACTGAACTTATGTAGTTCCTTAATTAGAATTTTTAAAAATGATAACTTGCTGTTTAGCAAAATGAAGATACACTACCAAATTCGGTCGTTGATATCGAAAAGCTATGCATAAATCGATTTAAATTAATTGTAATTATGATAAGGTTACATCAACGAAAAATAATCTAATCGAGTCACGCGTACTGAATGCTGAGCGTGCAGGCCTACAGCTGAAGTAGCAATTAGGTAGCCTGAGATCATATTCCCTGAATCAGAAATGAAAAACAATCATTTTGTTCACAAGTTTACCAAATACAGTATATTGTTGAAGTGGTTGTTCACATTTGCCACAAAAAATAAATATATGAAGCAACAATCTGCCCAAACAAGATAATGTCGATTTTCTCAAGAGAAGAAGGAATGATTAAACAAATGCATGATATTTCGTATTGCGACCAGTCAGCTGATTTCTGCTAACAGCCTCATGATCTAAGAAAACAGCCGAAACACTTAAACTAGGGTCACTGAGGGAGTTCGTTGCGGGAGCACTTTGGTGACTAGTTTACACAAGGTAGAAGGGAATGCTTAAGATAAACGAAAGTCGACACAAAACCAAACTAAAAGACTGAGCGATTAATTGGCTTAGGCATCGAAACCCTTGTCATGTTTCATCGCTTCGTGTACTTTTCTGTTTCCATAATCTCGTTCTAACAAGGAAGTGCGAAGTCTCAATAATTTCCTAGTCCTTGCAGTCACCGTGGAACTCGATGATTTGATGAAGTCGCTGATGGCGATTTTGTATACTGCTGACGGTTAGGAATAATTCCGGCAGGAGGGCGCGGTAGAATATTGGGAGGTGGGGGCATTGCGCCGAAGCTTGGTGGAGGAGGCATCCTCATGCCGGGTAGAGGAGGCATGAAAGGCATGGAAGAAGGGGGAGGGGGCATAGAGGGAGCTGCGCATCCGACAGGAAGGGCTCCACTTGTCCTCGACAAGGGTCTACCATCGTTATTAAAACTGCGCGAGTTGTCACTTTCCAATGATTGTCTGGAAGGTGGACGATGGGGATCACCGCTTTGAGGCGGTTTAGGAGGCATCATGAAGGGCATCGGGGGCATTGGCATTGAAGGCATGGAGAGCGGAGGGGGCATTCCAGACATTGGGAAAACAGGAGGACTGGATGCACTTGGAGGTGTCATTTGGTTGCTATTCGTCTTGGGTGGGAGGCGCGGACGAGGAGCGACGGGAAATCCAGGAGGCATCGGAGGCATGCGGTTTCGTTCATTTTCTGTCAGACGTTGACGAAGAGATAAATTCTCCTCTTTCAATTCCTTAACTTCTCGATCTGCATTGCGTGACGCTTTCCAGTTATCGAAAGCGCGTTTTTCTAATTCATTGATTTGCTTGCGGTAAGAGCGCTCTGATTCTCGAAGTTCGCCTTCCATTGCCTCTAATTGCTTTTTATTATCATCAATTTCTGATTCAAGGATCTCAACGCGACTTCTGTGAGTCTCCATCTGATTAGCGTTGCGATTCTTCAGAACCTCTTGTTCGCCCATGTTTCGCTGCATTTCCGCTTCTCGCTCCTTAAAGTATTGAGAGAGAATGTCCAACTTGTTCTGTGCAACCTTCTGTCGTTCTTCAGCTTCCATCCGGCTAGTTTGTAGAGAATTGTTTTCACGCTTTAATTCGTCCAAACGACTTTCCAACTCTTCTCTGCCCTCTTTCTCAACACGAGCTTTCGATTCTAAGCTTAGGCAATGTTCTTGAAGTGTTTTCATTTCAGTTCTCAATTGAGAGATGTTTAGAAATTCGGATAGTCGATTTTGCATAACTTCCGATTTCCGAGATTCTGTCCACTTCTCAAGCTCAGCTTTGTCATCTTCATCACTTTCTTCTTCCTCCGAATCTTCATCGTCATCAGTCACATCATCATCATTTTCAGTATCTCCAGAATCCTTTTTGCTCTTACTGTTAGTCACTGGTGCGGCTTGCTTACTAATCTTCTCTGCTTCAACTTCGGAATCAACTATTTCTTGAATAGATTTCAAATACTGAAAGCTCTGTCTCAGCTGCGTAATCTCATCATCTTTAGTGAGGAGACTTTGTTCAAGGGAATTGTGATCATTGTGCATTTTCTCAACTTCTTTTTGCATTTGAGTCATACTTTCATAATAAGTATTCGCTTGTTCAACCAAACGTGTCTGATTTTCGGTCATATCTGAAATTGTAACACTTAGGCGCTGAATCTCAGCATCTCGATCCGATAATAAGCCATTGATTTCATTGACGCGATTCTCACATCTTTCAACTTCAGTTTGGACATTTACTTTGTTATTTTCAGTTAAGGATACTATTCGCTCCTCCAACTCATATTTCTCCGTCTTCAATTCCTGCACATCTTCTTTTAACTCACGTATTTGGTCTTCGTATTTTTTCTTCTCCTTCCCAACAACTTTAGACTCATCATCATAAGTTTTCTTTTCGTCCGAAATACGTTTCTCAACTTCTTTTACCTTCTTTATCAAGTTGACATTGCTGTCTGAGAGCTTGCTATTCACTTCATCCTTCTCTTTTAACTTTTCTTCAAGAGAGACAATCAAATCGAATTTTTTCGCCAAATCAGCTTTGAAATTTCGCCGGCAAAGACAGCATTGGAAAAGTATCGACAAGATCAATACGCACACAAATAACAAGAAGCCAGTTATGACAAATTCCAATGATAAACCAGCATACGTCCAGAGAACTCCATTCCATACTTCAACGTTTTCCTTCGGTAACAGACTAACTATCTGAACAGAGGGCATTCGTAAGACGTCAAAGATATTTAGAAAACATGAAAAGAAAATATTTGATTCCGAAAATCTTCGAACACAGCGCTCAAATTCAGTTTTGGATGACGACAACCAAGGATCTTTCGGTGTTAGTTCTGGAACAGGTGGCTGCACGTTCTTTCCCGCATTCTCAACCTTCGGTTTAGATTCTTCGACCTTCGCCTGTGTCGATGGATCACTCTTGGCGCCAGTCTGATGAACATAGGGTGCTTTCGGCTTGTCGACGACTCTGTCTTTCGGTTTTTGAGGAATTTTGGTTGCTTCGCCTGTTTTTCGAGCTGCATTGATTTTCAATCTTCTAAAAGTATCTTCGGCAGTCGGAGGTACTGTAGGCTTCTCAATTTTGGGTTTCACTTCTGACTCTGATTTCGATATTTTTTCTTCTCGATCCTTTGGAGTTACACCTTTTGGTTCCTCTGGCTCTGATACAGATTCTGTTGAAGGAGCCTTTGCCTTACTTTCTGATGCATTAGACTTAGGAGCTTGATCATGTTTTGTCGACGGAGTTGCATCTACCTCTCGAGAAGGAAGTTTATCTTTAATATCAGAATTGACCGATCCAGAGCTTGGAGTTGGCTTATGATCTGATTGATTTTCAGCTTTTACAGGTGGCGCCACTGTATTTGCCGCTTTATCTGCTTCTGAGCCTTCACTTTCTGTTCCCTCAGTCTCATCCTCAGTTTCTACAGGTTTGTCGACTTTTTTCTCTGCTTCTTCAGGATCTGGTTTCTTATCTGTTTCCGGTGTGTCATCACCGGGTTTGGATTTTGAGTCTTCTACGGTTTGAGCTTGCTCTTGATCACTCCGCTCTCCCCCTTCAGCAACAGCCTCCCTTTTGATGCTTTCCTTTGAAGGTGGATTTGCAATGTCCTCCTTCCGTTCATCTACAAGACAAAATAACAACAAATAAAGTACTATCTAAATGAGAAATAGCAATGAGAATATGGCAAGAACAGAACATTGAATGAATGAAATTCTCTAACTGCAGGCCTGATCATGTAGTACAACCTAAGACTGGTGACGGTTATGATACGAACGTCTGAGGATCTACAAGTTCTATCATGATGTACTACTCAGGTGTTGTTGCTATATCAAGTTGCAATATTTTACATCAGCATGTTCCGTCATTATGCCGATTCCGGCGATGATGAAAAGATCAGCTTCTGCTAACGTGATGTGAATTGTGATAATTGAAGTCCCCCTGACGACTTCCAATGACAACCAAAAGACCACATGTCTAAGCACGCAGCAACTGTGCCACGGAAATAACAGAAATCCCCAACAACAGTCACAAATATCAAAAGAGATTACATCAGCTTTCGTTGCCTCGTTATGATTAATGCATTTAATCCCAGCGATAAACAAACAACTCATGAGGCCAAGCAAGCACACCTAACCACGAGGCCAGAGGACTCTCTATTAAGAGCTGGGCAGCCAATAAGACACTGATGTTTCCAGCAGGCACGTGGTGGGCGGATTAATTTTCATTTTTTTACCACTGTACAGCAAGAACAACAGCGGATAAAATTCTATGTTCATAACATCCTATTTGAAAGCTGAGAATGTAAGCTCTCGAATAATGTATAGCGCATTGATGTGCGACACGATTAGAAGGCTTGAGAATCGATTGAAATTCGACACTTTTTTCGTGGTCCATCTTTTATTATCACAGGGGTGGGCCGCATCATTTGGATCTCTGACACATCTTGTCACACACTGATGGACGTAGATGTCACGTCATTTCGTCACATGCCCATTGCCCATTGACAAAATTGTCACATGTTGATAGAACATATGGTCTAATTTTCAGATGTCGATGTGCAGAATATTGGCTGTTTCAATTTGGCCTTAAACGTTGAATTTGAAAAATGTGTTGATTATCTGATGTAATATTCATGATGTGCATCAAACAGAGTTGTAATGGGACGAAGTCGAGAAAATTGTAAATATCTCGCCAACAGTAATGTTGAAGAATCCGTTGTAAGGTAACACAAACTAGAGGACTTGAGAAAGAGAATTCTAAGAGGGTTTGATAAGTTGTGCAGTTTCATAGAAAATTGCCATTGAAGGTTTCCTGAATTTACCCCGGGAAATGGAGTAATAACAGAACAGCCAATGGGTATAATCAAATGAAAAAATAACAATACGTTGTAGCTTCATGACAATCACTGTCTTGAATTCATTTCCATGGCAAATATGAGTATACAGTGAACACGCATTCGGAATAAATTTTGCAATGCAGATTCACCGACCATGTTATTTCGCACAAAAAAGAGCACCAAAATTTTGATTTTGACGAAGAAATGCTCTAATAAAATTACTATTACTCGATCTATCATCCAACAAATAGTCGTATAGCATGATTGCTACAATTAGGCCGAAGTTTGCTTAGAACATGCGGCAAATTACAACATGTCCCTACGAATTACATTCTTAAGGCATCTTTCTTCAATGAAGATTATTATTATTTGAAAACACCATTACGGCACAGTTAATGCACAAAAGAATTCACGAAAAACAATTTAAAGCGAGGAAAATAAAAGGGAAAGGAGACCTATTGTAGTTATAGGATTAAAGAAATTGAAGAATTTGTATGATCATATTTTCATGACATGCTTTCTCCAAATTCAAGGAAATCTAGTAGAAATTTAGATTTCCTTGTCCAAAATGTATTATATGTCTATCCCTTGTCCAAAATGTATTATTTGTCTCTCCAACACTACTGACAAAAGCGCATAGCAGTATGCTGGAAACACAAATTGCGAGATAAATTGCGCAGCTTGAGCGGTTTAGTTGTCATTGCAGAAAAGCAACACTTATTGATAATCGTGCCAATCTAGCAAATACATGTAGAACACAATAAATTCGGTATTTTCTCTTCTTTAAGACAGACTGAGACATTGACGAAATCTATTACGATATAAGTGTACTACCGTATTTCCTCTAATAAACGACGCGGCACTCTAATAAGCACCGCAACTGAGAGGTCACCTTTTTAATAAACGTCCGCACCTTGATAGCAAGAAAATTTAAAGAATGACTGAGTTGAGTGCATAATCGTCCATTGAGATAAAAGCAAGGATATTCTCGTAGTTATCAAACGTAACTGGAATACTTAATGACATTGCACTGTTTGTAGTCTATTATGACAAAATAAGTCAACACAAGCGTCACACTGAATGTGCATTCACACTCTAATGAATGGATCTACATGTAATTTTATATCGTCATCAATATCAGATTCGTTTAATTAAAGAGCCTCCTGTAGCGTCGAGCACTGAGTCATGTAGTGACTCATCAAACTCAAACTTGCGTGACCCCGCCTCCAAGTGACCACCAGAAAAGTCTCTTTCTTCGACGGAAGCAGCAAATGCAACTACTGTACCGCTGATTCCAAGAAATTAGTCCCAAATTGTGGTCAGTCAGCGTCGAAACCACCGCGTCTTATCGGCAATTAATAAATCGGTGATGCAGTAAAAAGAATGCTAGATTAGCTTTCAGCTGTTAATGATTCCGTAGAGGTCATCTGCTGGGCAGTTATTTTGTTGTTCAAAGTGGAAAAATTTGGAAAATCGCGCATTTCAATAAATGCCACACTTAAAAGCAGGAGGTTGCAAAAAAGCCGCGCCGCTTATTAGATGAAATACGGTATGATATTTCGGTACTTATGGGAATAAGATACGATAACGAGAAATAGCGTGAGTGACAGAAAAATTGGAAATTTAGGAACTCTGAAACAATAAATGACATTTCCATGATATGGTTCATTATTCCAGTGGAAATTGGTCGAAAAATTAGGAGCTTGCGTGATCACAAACTGGCCTACACCTGATCATGCGCATTTATAGAATGCTAAAAATCAGAAATACCGGTATATCGGACGGGGACACGGCACACATCACCATAATAGATAGCCTAGGCATGTAACCATGTTTGCACATTATCAGTAGCCACAATATCTTATACTTGTCGGTCAACAACTCAAGAAATAAAGATAACACATTAGAGACAGGCTTTCTCGATTACAATAACGAATAGATCGCACATTTCTACAAATTCAGAAATGACTTCAGTGACAATTGACCATCCGACTGATGGATCGAAAGAAGCGTTTCGACAGGATTTTATTGCAGTTTTGAACGATTCGTCTCCACAAGGCTGAAGATTGGGCAGATTATTCTTGCAAGTGCACGGGACTAAGCAATCCAATAAGTAGCCAGTCTGTCATTTCCTACATAATAATTTGACTCTGTTCTAGCATAGTCCACTTTCTTTCGGTTGATATGCAATCTAAAGGGTCTATGGAGCACAGCATTATTGGGCTGCAAAGAACTGAAGGAACCTAGGATAGAATCAGTCGCAGTTCTGCGTACATTCGTCATGTGAGCTTGATGTGTGTCTCAAGAAAAGAAGGTTGTTTCTTTGAAGAGAGCTAAACAGGTGGAAGACAATTTTTTAACATTTTATGCAAAGTACAGAATTCATCCATGTTGTTCCATTGCCATTCGTGCACTCGGGAGAATTTTCTAGTGGTAGAAGTTTCCCGTCTCCGTTACAGCTGTCAGCAACAAGCAACTTTGCGAGCAATGAATACATTCAATTTTATTTCGACTCACTCACTCACTCCATTTTACCCCGTGTTTCGAATGTTCGAGATATTCCTCTATTAAGATACGATTTTTATTTTTATTAATAGTCTTCTATCAATTAATAGTTTTCTTTTAGGACAACATTTTAATGGAAAGAGAAAAGATGGCAACAGAAAATCTCAAGTATCAGTGCAGAGTTCTTGAAAGGTGTTCTTGGGAATTCTGCAAATTGAAACAAATGAAAACAAACATTTTGAAATGTGCAAAACTCTAGAAACTAATCCCCACAAGGATGCCGACTATCATTGAAGCTCATACTAGCTGGGGCTAATTTAGGATAATGGTGATTTGAAAAAGTATTAGATAATCCGAGAATGCAATGGATTGTTGCATGGGTGCAACGGGAGTGAGGAAGAACACGAAAATTTAGGAGAATACAGAAGGCTACGCAAATGAAGAGACGATTTCTGGGAACCAAAAGATCGTTGTAGGCAAAGCACACACCACAATCGCGTTCAATTTTGAGAGCACTGAAACACATTTCACGCTAGGCTGATATACATATAATACGCAGATCACCCTACAGATTATCCGTCATTGGAAGAGAGAACAAATTCTTACCGTCTGAATTTTTCACAGATTTACTTCCGCCAGATGCTTCTTTTTTGGCATCAGAGATATTGTCCGATGATTTCTCTCCTTGTTCATCATTATCTGAAATCCAATTTGATAGAAATGTCTGAATATTGCTAGTTAAAATTAATCTGATCAAATAGCAATTGCATCGATTACTAACCTGTTGGTTTTGAAGCTGTTTTGGGAGCATTTTCTTCAGTCGGTGCAAGCCCACTTGCTAATTCTTCAGTCTGCTTCGTTGAGGCTGATTTCTCTGAAAATCGATTTAAAATATTTCACTTCGTGTTCAAACAAGACAAAATAAGCATTCAAATCACACTGGATTTTATTTTTCAATTTAAATGTAATTGAAATTTTAACTCATTGCGTGAAGCTAATTTTAGGTGCGTAAATAGAACATTGAATGCATCATGTAGACATCAAGCACATAATTACACGGTGCAGCCAGACTTCAGGTTACTACATATAAAAACAACATTTATGTGCACAGGTACAAAAAATCCCAACCAGTGCAAGTACCAATACGTTGAGGCAAAATTGTCATGCAAGATCCAAAAATTACAATTCAGAAAAATTATTTTTTTTCTTTTCAATCAATATCACCCGTAGCTTTAGAAATGTTCATCCTCATGATCAACTGCTGCTAATTCTGGTATTTTGCGTTCCCCGTTTTCACAGCATCTATTTTTATCGATTTTCTTATCTGCTACTTCAATGTCGCTTTCCAAAGCTGTTCTTAGTCTGGTTAATCCTCACATGGAATTATGATGATGTAGAGCAGCTCAACGCGATGGATCGATTAACGATGTCAAATAATGACATTCAACAGGAAAAACGTCGCAAAAATCGTTGTTAGTATGAAGTTGTTTCCTGTTCCGCACGTTTCGACCGACTGGACCTTTTACAATTTGTAAAATTCCAATCTTCCGCATTAGATCTTTAGACAAATTTAAAAGCATTTTGATTGTCAATAAAACATTAGAGTCACATATAGATTTAAAAAGTAGGGAGTATTAACATTGAAATCGGAGATTTGGGATCAGTTCGGTTATTCCTTATTCCTTTCTTGTTCGTTTTCGTCAATTTCCTTACTATCGCAACTCTCACATTTTGTGCTAAAAGCTCACGTTTCTTGCAGTGATAAAGAACCACCTTTCCTGTTTTTCGATGATTTATGTAAAATCGGTGCTCATTCTCTCACGGAACTTTCTATGCTTCCCAAAGCAATGACGCTCACAATTTTTAATGCTGAGAGCGCACATGATGCTCGAAGACACACATGGATGATTTGATAGCATAAGAAATAGGCTAATTTTTTGCGACGCTTTTCCTATATATCAATGCACTTATGGCAAACTTACATGGGAAAGTTCAAATCTGCTTCATAAATGGCGATTTTATGGACATTCAAGTATGTATAAAGCGCTTTTGCTCGGCCTTCTCAATTCCTAGTCTGATTCGGAAGCGTCCTTTCTACTACAAAAATTCTTAAGAAATTTATTTGGGTTACACTACTGATGAATATTCGCCTCCCAATGAAGCCAGTGTGCTTCACAATAATACGATCAAGTACCTGCATGTACATGTATATCATAGTATCCCACGAAGCGTAGCAACGACGACACGAGTGATGGGAGCTTTTTGGCTCACAAAAGTTAAACCAATGATCTTATAAAACATCCTATGTAAGATGATGATAACGAAAGCTATGACGGTAGAATCTTGGTTCTTGAATCCTTTTTTTTATAAATTTCTCTTTCAAACTTTTCGATAATCAATTTCTTCCATAAATCTCATTTACATAACTGAAGCAGGTGTCGAATTACTTCCGATAGTTACCTTTGTACTCTTCGTGAGAGCTTCATCTATTAACTTCCGCTTTTTGATGCACGCTTGAAAAGTGCTGATCTTCCAGAGACGATAGTACATAACAACGTCTTTTCTCATTATTGCGTAAATTGTTGTAACTATGTGTATAATTCACTGAAGAACACGTTCTGAAGTCCATGCATTCGGCTAGCGGTTTATGCTGTCAACTTGTCTTAACTTTTTTCTAAACACAAGTAGATAAAATCATTAGTAAAACGGATATATAAACGCGAATAAAATTTAAAAAAATGAGATAAAACATTATTTTCTAGATTTTTACTGGATTAAGATCATCTGAAATTCAAGCCTTGATAAAAGTCATCAAAGCTTATCATCGTTTGACTACAGTTCTAGCTGTTTGCATATAATGCTCGCTCAACTCTTTGGCCATAGATTGCGATCGATTTCTGGTGGGACGAGCTGTAGTCGAGACGGTTGGCGTCCTTTTCGACAAAATCACAATTGTGTTCAATTTATGTGTTATTCATCTTCACTTCAGCAAGAGATTATCAAATTTAGTAAGCTATACAACAATCTGATGTTTAAAATGGAAAGTGGAGAAAACATCAAATTTGAATTCCAACATCATGCCATCTCTGGTTCTACATACATATTGTCCTCTCACCCTATAACTATCCATGACGAAAAGCTGCTCGACTGTTCATTGTTCAGTAGCCGAAATCTACCCGCAATAAAACGTGAAACGACAGTTGATGCGTACTCATTTTTGCTAGCGGTTAACTCACTTAATATTATTTGAAATTCAAGATTTCCAAGATTCAGTTGCTAAGCACTAGAAAGTCTAACAACTTGTCGTCACTTATCAACTGGTTCCTGGTCCTTCTAGGACCATGAATCAAAATAATGGTAGGAATCCCTATGAAGCAGATAGATTTTGTTACAATGTTTATTGTAACTTTTGCTTGTTTCTTTTGCCAGACAGCATTCTAGCGTGATTCATGTATAATGACAGACAATCCTTTAATGAGGCACTGAAAGTCCAAAGTGCTTCTTGTCGAGAGACTCAAGGTTATTGCCAATCACGCGTATTCTGTACAACACCGTAGTCACCAACAAATGCGCAGAAATATATCAGTTAGGATATTATATGCTCGCAGCAAGCGAATATGCACAAAACACAGGAATATATATTTACTCCACTGTCATAAACAATAACCCTTACATTAAACCCATGACTAAAAGAGGACGTAAAAGGCATCCGGATAACAACAATTTCATAAAACCACATACACCAGTTATACGTCATCAGCGTGTGCTCAACTGCTCAGGCCTGTCAACACAGTAGCGAGGGTGTCAAACGCACCAATTCCAAAGGCTATATATTTTGATATACTCGTAGACTAATACTGTATGCAGACAGGACATAATTTTCATTTAAAGCAGGTCGGTTCTCAATTCTGGTCAGCTCTACAGTATATTTGCGAAACTAGTTTGTTACAAGGGAATCTTTGTCTGATTAGCTCGATCTCAATAATGGGAGTGTTGCAACTGCTGGATAAAACCATTGTAAGTCTCAATGTCTCATACGCGCTAACAGCGCTAAATTTTACTTCTTACATTTCATACAACATTCGTAATGCTTGCATCGTTTACCGGAAATAAATTAGAATCTTAGTGGTAAACCGAGTTTATCAATAGAATAGCTCATTTAGGTAACATAACAATCAATAACAGACTCATGAATGACAACGACTGCTTCAACATTCATATTGCTTAGCATCTGGAAGGAACAAATGAATTAAAATATTTGGTGCAACTTACATGTAGAAAGCGTGCAGTGTCTATAAAGTTTAACTTGCTGCAATCAATTATGATTTATTGGATAATCATATTTGCATGCGACTCAGTATGACATTTTAAACCCAAGTTGCAACGTCGATTAAGTCGATCAATTAACGTCTAGTCGTACAACCAAGGCTAAAAAAATCAAATTATTCATAAAACTATTTACGCTTCAAAATTCTGAGGTAAAGCTGGCAAATGTTGTCAAAAACGCAACAAAAATGTCTAGTAATGGCATCTCTTTTTTCCATGGTTTCTCTTATTTCTTTTTGTTTCACTTTCGAGTAGTATGGTTGCGATTATTTGCTGTGATCGCAATTCGTAATTAAGAAAACAACCACTTTCTGAAAATGATCACTATCGTATGACTCCTTCGGATCAGTTAAGAAAATTATAATTCTGCTGTTCTCAATTAAGCTATAGGATTACCTATTCAGATGCACTATTATTTGCATTTTGTTAATCAAATCACAAATGTAGGGCAAAATTTTCTTGGAGCCCAAATTAAAGTCAATATTGCTTGTTATCAGTCAAATACATACTTTGAAGTAAATAGCAGTAAGATATTTAGCCCTGTCGTGTTTTTGAAACATGGTATTATTAATAAAATGCATTTTGTAAATGCTAATTTCTGTTGAATCTGTTCTCAAGGAGAAGTTAGTGCATGGATCTACCAATGAAGCAATGCATGAATGTACATGAATGTGTGACTAAGAACCTGCGTACACGGCAGTCTTTAACAGGGTAGGGGGTGAGCTGGAAAACTTATGTCTTCGTAATTTCAATTTAAACAAATGATCACCCATATGACAGTGATCATTTCCTGAGAAGCTTGCGATCGCTAGCGCACATGTCTCTCGTTAACTGCAACATTAATAAGGAAATGAATCAACATTGAAAAGATAAATATTTATCTTCAATTCAAAAAGATGATATTCAATTAATTAAAAGTTGAAGTTTAATCAACAATACCCGTTTTCTTGTATAACTTCAACTACCCTAAGACGCAAGGAATCTTATAAAGAATCAAGGGTCAATCATTCTTAGTAAATTGCCAACTTTGGTGAGCACACATGCTACAGATTTGTCATCGCCAGAGCACATTTATTGCATAAGAAAAATGCCACTGGCTTTCGCAGGAACCAAGAGCAAGATTTTTTTGCTAAATTACACTAAGACTTCTTGAGCAAAGTTTTTTCCTTCTTCTCAACATTTTTCTCAAATGTCCCAACATTTCTGATCACGGACCATGTCATCGCATCGACAACCTTTGCCACTTCAGGAATGTCATGAATTCCACTTTAATATCACTCAAAGCCTGCTGTTACTTTGCTAGTTTGAGCCCCGCTGTACCGGGTTGTACCGCTGTGCATTGTATCGATGCATGTACATCGAATATCATTCATTATTGACAATGGTAATAAATGAGATGGACTAGGAATTAGTCACCGAGTCCTAGGCCGCACTCTGCAGCCCTGCTTATAATTATCCGTCCATGCAACATATTTTCAATATTAGCACAACAGTTCGAAACACGAAAATACTTCGCAGAAAAATGACAAGATGCAAAAACGTCTCAAGTGAAGGTGACGGTACTGGCCATAATAATCCATTTCACGTGCATAATTGTGCTGTGTCGATGACAAATCGGCAACATGTATGCTATTCAACAGTTTAAGTTTCTTTATTGTAAATTTGCAATGCTTGATGAATAACTATTGAAGATGGGAAAGTTGACAATTTGGGAAGGATGACCCTGGATTCTTTACATCGCAGGAATGCAGAAGTCAGACAAGAACACATGCATCAAACTTCATCCTCCTTTAATTGGAACTTAAAAAGGCACAATTTCAAATAAAACGCCAAAACTCAATACCTTAGCATAATCAAATCAATGATTTCTCTTTAACGGACATGTCAATTCATGGTCGAGGTTGCAACTCGGTTTTCAAAAGTCTACTGCGAGTAACAAATCGCGTGCAGTTCTTCTCTAAGCAATATATCATATCTTACCATCTGCATTTTGCTCTCCACTGTTGGGTTTGTTACTTTGTACCAAGTCTTTATCAGCTTCACTATTCTTCTTTTCAGAAGCCACATTCATGTTGTTAGCGGAACTTTTCGTAGCTTGTTGGACATCAGACATTCCTTTCCTGTCGTTCGGTTTAGCATCAATTGACAAAAGGGCTTCATTTTCCTTTTGTGCCGATTTGGATTCCGCATCAGTCTTCACAGCTTCTTCAATCTGTGGAGATGGTTTGGTTTGTACATCAGTCTTCACAGCTTCTTCAATCTGTGGAGATGGTTTGGTTTGTACATCAGTCTTCGCAGCTTCTTCAGTCTGCGGCGATGGTTTGGCTTCCTTATTAGTCTTCGCGGCTTCTCCAGTCTGTGGTTCAGGTTTGGCCTCCTTGCTAGTCTTCACAGCTTCTTCAGTCTGCGGCCAAGGTTTGGTTTGTGCATCAATCTTCACAGCTTCTCCAGTTTGTGGCGATGGTTTGGCTTCCTTATTAGTCTTCGCGGTTTCTCCAGTCTGTGGTTCAGGTTTGGCCTCCTTGCTAGTCTTCACAGCTTCTTCAGTCTGCGGCGAAGGTTTGGTTTGTGCATCAATCTTCACAGCTTCTCCAGTCTGTGGTTCAAATTTGACTTCCTTGTTAGCCTTCGCGGTTTCTCCAGTCTGTGGTTCAGGCTTGGCTTCTTTATTGGTCTTCACAGCTTCTTCAGTCTGTGGTGATAGTTTGCCTTCTTTATTAGTCTTCGCGGCTTCTCCGATCTGTGGTTCAGGCTTGGCTTCTTTATTGCTCTGCGAAGCTTCTTCAATCTGTGGTGATAGTTTGCCTTCTTTATTAGTCTTCGCGGCTTCTCCGATCTGTGGTTCAGGCTTGGCTTCTTTATTGCTCTGCGAAGCTTCTTCAATCTGTGGCGAAGACATAGTTTCTGCATCAGTCTTCACAGCTTTTCTAGTCTGTGGTTCAGGTTTGACTTCCTTGTTAGTGTTCGCGTCATCTCCAGTCTGTGGTTTAGGTTTGACTTCCTTGTTAGTCTTCGCTTCATCTCCAGTCTGTGGTTCATGTTTGACTTCCTTGATAGTCTTCGCGTCATCTCCAGTCTGTGGTTCAGGTTTGGCCTCATTGGTCTTTGCATCAGTCTTCACAGCTTTTCCAGGCTGTGGAGAAGTCTTGGTTTCTATTTTAGTTTTCGCAGTTCCTTCCGTCTGTGGCACATGTTTGGCTTTTTGATCTTTCTTCACCACATCAACATTATTTGATGCGGGTTTAATTTCTTTCACATTCTTTGCGTCAATCAATTCTACAGACTTTTTATCACTAATAGATGCAGTTTCGGTATCTTCGTCAATCTTCGGAGGTGAAATCTTGGCTTTCGCGTCTTTGTTATCGCTCACTGCATCATCATTTGGTGACACAGACTTAGATTCTTCTTTTTGACCAGTTCTCGCTGATTTCTCCTTATTTTTATTTGATGCAAGTGTTTTTCTATCGACAGGTTTGTGATTTATTGTTTCATCAGCATATTTCGCTTCCTTTCCTGTAAACCAATTCAAGTCTACGCTTTATACATATTATCAATCATTCAAACAATGACTTCATCATTAAAGACGTGGTCGTGGTAATTGGATATTGCATTCAACTTTTCTGGTCAACTGCAATACGTTACCGACATATATAACACAAGCATTGCTGGATAGGCCTCAAATTGCCGCTATGTTTACATGAAATTGTAATTTAGTTTCCTTATGATGACACAGACCTAATTTGCGATATTTCTATAAATTTCAATTATTTGAATTCTAAATCGAGGTAAACAAAATATTTAGGGAATACAAAATCTTGAAATATTTGTTGCAAAATATTTCCTCCGGTTTTGCAAATGAGCATCATTATTACATAGACATTATCTTGCTTATTCTTTCACATCATTTCAACAGCTTGTTGGTGTTAAGAATAAATGTAGATCGACATTAAATTACTAACATAAAAGGTCAATGCGCAGAGTCACCAAGTACAGACAGGCAAAGGGAGGTTAGCCAAACCAACGTCACCACTTAAAGACACATCGTTACGATTACCAATCACCGAACTTAAAAGAGAACCTCCACCAATGGAATTTGTTATGCACAAAACTCTTTATCGACAATACTGACAAGCAATGCAGTACTACAATGCATCTGAAGTAGGCCTATCTTTTATCAGACGACAACATTTTGATTTGAATGTGCCGGACAATATCTCCCGACAACTTGCACGCAAGATTTATGAATAATTGGAAGTACACGGAATGGTACACGGATGGTGAAGGAAAGTGAAAGGCTTCACTGTTCAGCAATTTTCACCTTTGTAATTGGTATGTAAAAACGGGGTATAATCATCTCGTGCGACACCGTTCAACTATCACTGATCATTGATTCATTATAAAATCTTATCATATCACACAATAATCCGATAATCACAGCTATTGAAAAAGACATTTGCAGCTCCATACATAGAATTACGTTGCAAAAGATTAAGAAATTTGAAATGGATGAATGGAATCAATCGATGAAAAAGCACCACTCGAAATAGCTGCAATTGAAAATCGAGAAATCAATGAACAACTAGATTAGGGCTGCGCAACCTATGTGCGTAGGGGGCATTGAAATCTCCATCCGACATCCCTGTCATTATCACAGCTACAAAACATGACCTACATAGTGTTTATATCCACAAGGAATTGCGTATGGATAGAGCCTGTAGTGCTTTTATGATACGAATAAGGGACGTTTGGTGAAAGCTAAATAATCAGGTTTACAAGGTTATTAAAATTGTCATCTTCATAGCACAGTCTAACTTAGATGAAAAGTTGTCACGAATATGCTGTGATTAGAAGCAAGAAGTATTTTCACTTATTACTGATGTCATTATCTATGCAGATATTTATTCCTTTATGTCTATGATGTAGTATTGTGTAATGAAAGTTCGCCAAAATATTGTGTTGCAAATCTTAAAGTGAAATTTAACAAATCTGTTCATTCTATTAACTTCTGAATAGTAGAGAATGAACTGTATTGAAGAAAAACAATCTACATTTGTTTTCCCATCTAGTGGTAAACATGAGACAAGTGGTAGGAGCAAGCAATCATAACAGAAATTCGATGAAACTTAAACTCGACTGACCAAACTCAGATTGATTAAGATTGTCGACAGGTCAAATTCTGCCGCTCCTGTAGGTCTGACGATGATGTAATGTCAATGTAAACGCTCAGATTGAGTGCTTGAATATAGAATGTGATCACTTGCTCATTTGAGAAATTCAAGCTTGTGGCTCGTGCACCATGACCAACAGATTGCGTCACTGAATCGAAATTTAAAAATCATTTTTAGGGAATAACTGTTCAATATAAAGCTATTAGAAGTTAAGCTTAGATCATCTCTAATCCACTGCAAACAGTAATTTTCCCCTTGTCATCTCAGCAATGTCATTATGTTGTGTTTGGTTTTTCAACTTGGAGATAAAAGCCTTTGACTTTTACTGATCTCATAGATAGTATATGATTTGAAAAATCGATTATTTAACCTAAGTGTAAATACACTAAAATGACCGCGTATCCAATATTTTAGCTCAACTAATAATGCATATACTTATCACACGCGCAAAATACTAATCATACACATACCAAAAGCTTGCATATTAGTCTAAATTCATACAGTTCGAAACGTGGTGACTGTATTTCACTTTTCTATTAAATCATATTTAATGGATTGTGACTTTCTACATATTAGAATTGACGTTCGCCTAAACGGCAGCAAATTTTAAAGAAGTCTCTTTATGACTAAACGCAGCGTTTACGACAGCCGAGGAATTTAGTCAAAACGATTTCTAAATTAGAAGCAGCTTCGCATCCCTGATAAAGACATTTGGAAAATTGCAAATACGTGAGGTTATATCCGCAAGGTAAGAGCAAGAACACACAATACCACACGGAACGGTTATCTAAATGTATCTACAGTGAGATCTACTACAACGAGGGGAAAATGAACAAGCTTTGAAATGTTTATATCATTTAAAAATGTCATTTTAATAGTACAAGGAGTACAATCAATTAACACGAAGTGCGTGTATCATGCAAAACAACACGATAATTTGATGCAGTTTACATTAGATATTATAGATTCTTGACATCTATGAATGTTGACCTGTATAAATCCTATATTGCATTTAACTGTTGATTTTAAAAAAATCGGCTTCTACTAAATGTTGAGTTAAAACTTCAGTTGATAAAATTCTAAAAATCAGCAAGTACATGTAGCTTAACGTATTCCCACTAATAATCGCCACCGCATTTATCTATTTTCATAACCGTTTTGAAGGAACGTTTAAATATATCAAAATTCACGCACATGTATTTGAAATTTAGAAATGAAACTTCAAAAGAACAGATCAATTTATGTAGTCACTGAAGGAAATGCCTCGTGCCGTAAATGCTAAAAAGCAAAGCAAATAATTAATCACAAGCACAATATTTTCCACTTTCGTTAAATATGACACCATTTAGTTGCAAATTAACTCAATTAGACTTGTACAGATAAATGTTAAATTTTGTCTTCTATAACTTTATGATCATAGGATTCCCCGTTATCACTACTATGTACAACGCCATCTAAAAAATAATCATGAAAGACATCATGATTACATTTTGTTTTTCCTTTTATATTAGTGAAATTCAGTGGATAACCGATTCAGCTACCGGTTCCAGTCAGAGCACTTCTAAAGCGACCGGTTTTAACAGTCACGAATTAGACGATTCTCGTTAAACCGACAACCGTAAAGCGGCCATGTTTTGCCACCGTTGGTGACCGATTTGCAGGGGTTCCAGTGACAATATAACAATAATTGTCAGTGACGCTTCAAATGTCCATCTACAATAGGTTACCGACATGTCCCTCATTCGAAATCGACTACTCGTGCAATGATATTGAAACTGTAAGTAAGACAACAGAAGATATTTCGGACACATAGGCAAGTGCAGATTATATAACTCGTATTTTGCAACATTATGTAGGCTTGCTAGTATCAATATCATACAAATTTCTGGGACAGCAGATACCTGACTCAACAAAGCATGTTACTTTTGTGAACTCGTGTTACGAAGAGGCAATAATCATTATCTCGATCATTTTCGCTAGCATTTCGATCCGGATGCGGTCCTAATCAGTGAGCGTCTTTTATTAGAGGAAATACGAGAAGTCACATGAAATATGAGCGTCTTTATTCAGTGAGCGTCTTTTATTAGAGGAAATACGAGAAGTCACATGAAATATGAGCGTCTTTATTCAGTGAGCGTATTTTTTTAGAGGAAATACGAGAAGTCACAAGAAATATTCCTAAAAGATATGAATGAAAATAGATTCTACAAAAGAATCTATCCACATTGTATCACTTATCATTGGCATCACAATTCATAGCGGGTTAAGGAAACTTATTCCGAATGATCATAGAATATAGGAAATCTAATGCAAATAATTTCTCGTGAATCAAGTGAATTACTAAGCATTATCAGAGCAGGAGCATCAGGTGTTGCATGATCTAATTTGAAGTACAAAGAAACAGTTCTTCACGCAGTCATAAATCAAAATCAAGTGAATTTACACGCTAAGAATTCAAATCACGTTCAATGATCACTTACAATCAAAAAGCTGCTGTGTCTCGTATACGTGACTTACCTGCAGTTGCATCCCGACTAACTGATTCAACCGAAACATGACGAGCTTCAGAGGAATTGCTGGCTGATGAATCAGGAGATTTATCCACAGGCTTCGTACCTTCATTTGAACTCCCTACAAAAATGCAACAAGTAACAAGTCAATTGTGTTATAATATTTATTGTTATATGGAACCAGAAAATGTTCTCTCCCAATTTTACGTTAAGTTACATGGAAATATAAGGCTACGATTCAATCGACGTGAACACGGACTATAAATCAAGTGCTTTAAATTTTAAACTTTATCGATGACCCTATTTCGCTGGCATTAGGATCTTGACAAGATTTCCATTGATCGACACACATTCACATATTTTCTTGATGAAAGCCATTCGTCATGTGTAAGACTTGTGTGTCACTTTGAGTGGGAGATCCAGATTACAGAGAATTCTTGCTATTCTGTTGTTGACGTCATCAGAAATATAGAGTATTTGAAATACGATAATTCTGGTCCCTTCGGTCACTTAAAACAGCTTACATTGCTTGGAGAGGAATTCGAATTTCAATAGTTGGATAACGATGTAGCACAGCTTTTCAATATCAAAGCGCCATGAATTACTTCAAAGAAGTACTAGCATTGAATGATTATCCCAGCAACTTTCTAAATGCACCACGGGGCTCGTGTGAGCAGGCATTTGGACGAAGAGCATCCGGCGTAAATGGACCTCAAGTCGGTTTCTTATTTCAAACAAATGTAAACTGAAAAGTGCAACCGCTCCCGATTCAGAAAACATGTATTCATTATCGTATAAATTGGCATTTCAACATTCTGCACTTAAAAGCTGAGTTAGTTACATAAGCAGGCTACACAAAATTGGAGTGTAACCAACCGAAGTCTGCTCTATTTTGAGGATAGCCGGTGTCGATATATGTTTTATGCCGATGGAAGTTCGGCTACTTATTTCGACACTTGTGTCTTCAATCTTTTTATCAAAACGTGATTATAAGCTGCATATATCCAGTTGATGAACAGCGATTGCTTTACGAAAAGGCCTATATTCAGTACATAGGGAAGAATGGGCTTACCTTTTGCGGTTTCATCAGCCTCAGTTTCATCGTCAGTATCATCTTCCTCTTCTTTCGTTAGGAATGGATTCTTTGATTCAATGTGTGGCTTCTTGAAGATTTTTGTTTCTTTGATGAGCGATTTATCAACGAAACCTCGTAACCCATCAATCTCAACTCCCCAAAACGGAGATTGAGAATCAACATGCTTCGCAAAGATAGATATTTTCTTGCCAGCCAATACCGCTTTCAAAGTACCGCCAATACTGGGTCCTGACTTGGATACTCTACCATGGGACAAAACAGCTTTGCAATCATCATCACCACATAGTACAGCACGTGGAAGCTTAGGATTGTCTTGACTGGTTAAATGAATTAATGCGACCATGAACAGGAAAACTACATTCACACCAAATCGCAACATCTGAAACAAGAGAAATATGAACACTATTTTTTTACATTATCAGTGGCTTTCGAGGAAGGTTTATCTCTCACGATACCATTAGTACCGTTAAGAACAGAGCATTAATGTCACTGGGGCGATTTCATACATGTCGGATATCAAAAATTTTCATCCAGATATGATGAACTGCCAAATAATCACAACCCTCAGATTCAATGTTTCAACTAGCCCCGTTCAAAACCATCCAGGTCTCAAACCACTGTGATAAGTTTTAAGGTAACCTATTTTTGAAAGCCATTCAGTCCCCATGTGTCTATTAAGACACGTTTACTACTTACATTTATTGAAGCATGCTATCCAAAATATTTTACTCTATAATGGCAACAAGTTCGGTTAGCCCACGATCTTGAATTTACGGAGTTGGACCAAGTACGTCTTACTTATAAATTCGAATCTTCCTAGGAGCAAAGATATGAAGAGATCAAAAAACGGTGTACCATTATTACTCATTCAATCCTCTACATATCTACAGCGATTGCACACTCGCATTCAGAAGATACGGTACTTTAACACACCATACCTGATGCCATTCGTTTAATATCGCTTGTCGCTATCTTCACCTTATTTTGCAAAATATTGAATTGCCCACGCAAGTGGTTAGATTAATTATACATTTCTCGTCAATTTGAACAACAAAATTGTCCTTAACAAAAATTGTCGATTGAAATACACCAAATGTGTTCTCAGCAAAAGATGAAGGCAAAGAAGTAGAAAATCAAAGAAAGATGGGAATAATAAATGAATGCTACGAAATAAATAAGTTACTATGTAACAGAAAAGTAAGAAGATATGATAACTGTGTACCTAGGTAGGCTAATAACCGGAACACCGACGGTAGTAGAAGAGCACCCATATACAATGTGGACACATAACCCCACCACACGGTATCCATGATTGTTTTCAAAAAAACAGTGTAAAAAAAGTAAATCTGGTTGCTGTGATAATTTCATTTAAAAATTCAACTAAGGGGCATATTGAGCTGACAAATACGACACAGGGGCTAAATAGAACTCTCAGCGGACTTTTGCATCTCGTATTTCAAACGATACCTCGTTCAGATTTTCGTTTCTTGAAACAATGCGCATGGTAGCACGAGGAACGCCGTATGCGATTAATAACACATCAAGGGGCGAAGTGCAGGGGGAGCGTATGTCAACTGATTTTTAATATTCCTTTTTAGGCCAATCTTTCTAGCTCGTAACCGTATGCTAGTCATTTCAACAATACCGAGCGAATTTCAATGGCTTAGTTAGAAGGATTTCAACCATTTCGGGAGCTTAATTGTCTCACCAGCAGTGGCAGAAAATAAGGCAATTTACTCACGAGTAACTGCAATAAAAGTACTAATAAAAACAAATACTGTAAAACAACAAATTTTCGCGGCAACCTTTTTTTGCGACTGTCGACTCGTATACTTATTCGCATCAACCTATTTTCGCGAGTTCAAGGTAGCATACCATTTGTAATATCCATGGCAAAAACATTTCGTGCGAGACTCGGCCTCGCGAAATTCGCGAGAATTTGTTTTACAGATTTACAGCAAAAAACACAAAAGTCTTAAAGTCTCTTTACAGCTTTTGACAATTCCCACTGCTATCATTTCCACGATTTGGGCTTTAGGAGTCGATGCATTAGTCATCAGGAGGCGCTCCATTCGCGAAGTCTATGTACGAGGGGACCACTGTTTTGGACAATGATAAGTCACACTATTTGAACAATGATGACATGGGCTGCCTCGGTGTCGATGCCCGTGAAGTGATGTAAAGCAGCGCCTTTTCTATTGGTGTCGTTGTCGCTAAAAAAACAACACCGACGCCGACCTAGTGGCATATTCCATGTCACCTATATTGACAAACTTTTCTTCTTTCTCATGCTTTAATGATCAGGGATGTAATTGACCAAACTAAAGAAATCAGGAAACCAATTTTTGAAGGGCCCACTATACGCAGTCATTACTACATTAACAGTAGAGCCATCAGTTTGGGACATTCACATATTACCTGAAATAGTTCGATTATAAGCAAAAAATTAAGCGGTAGAAGAATAGGGATTAAACGGTTAAGTTACCGTCAAAGACGATTAAGCAATACATATATGAAGTCCCACCCTCTTTATTGTCTGTAAAATGACCGAAATCAACCCAAAAAATCCCATCCCTGAATAATGTCGCAGCTGAGTCAGAATTGTGAATCTTCAATGATTCTTCATTTACAGCAAATTTGAAACAACATAGTGATATCAACCATATGCTTTCGAGACATAAGTCCAGGTTCTTAACATGCTGTGTCACGTAATTAACTAGAGAAATCGACAGATTTGGACATTAGCCTACTTGCTGTTGGGGAAACTCTGAAAGTGGATGGCTTCCCAGAAGTTTTCGTTAGTTCAATATGTTTGATTTCTAACGAATTCAATGAGTGATGTTAAAAAAAAGACAAATTCAAAAGCAGTTTCGAAGAAAATATTGTATAAGCAATGCATCTAGACGTACAGTTCCACTATCGATAATAGAATTTGCTTGATACATGTACTAGTATTTACAACGGAGCCTTCCTGGCATACTTCTACGTTGACGTCCAGTACAGTATCCTTTTCACGGAAGAGCAGTTGGAGCGATGACGTCAAGGTCTTCGAGAGGTGCAGGAGGGGATTCACTCACTCATCCCTTTTTAGCTCCTTGTGGTCGAGAAGATGCTGGGTTGGACCGCTTGATGATTCTTCTCCACATCTGCCGATTGTATATAAGATCTTCTTGAGGACCAACACTTCTCAGATCCACGTCTATCAAATTGCACTAGGTATTCGTTTGACGCCAAACAGCCCGCTTGCCAGCAAATTTGATTCGTGACTTTCTTGGCTCATTCTGACTCACTCTTTCTCCACACATGATCAAAAACAGCGGTTCGATTCGAAAAATCTACAGTATCTCCCTTCTACTAATGCTACTTCGGTGGGTTTGGGATCAAATTCAGACTTGAAAGATAACAAAAGTGGAAGTGAAAATGACCATTCTGTCAAGGAGTTAGAGAGGATATAGAGAGAAAAGGACTAAAGAAGTGAATTATCAGTCCGCTAGAAGACTGTCGAGTGCCTCTTCTCTGCATTACATTATCTTATATCCGATCTGGGGAGTTCCATGGCTGAGGATTATGTAAATGCTGCTCATTTCCTCCGCACTAATTGGGAGTGAAACTGACATCATCTTTTGCATTGTGTCAAAATAGACATGGAAAGCACAGAAGACTGGAGAATATGGAAGGAGAAGGCGAAGGACAGATCAAAATGGCGACAAATTGTCAAGGACGCGGCGATGTGTGCGATGGAAAAGATATGAAGTGACTACTGACTACACTTTTGCACTGCATATGAATTAAAGGTGTGCGAATCCGATCCAATCCAAAGTCGGATTCGCATCAATCATTTCAGAGTCGGATTGGATTTGGATTGCGAAAATAAATTTCAGAATTTTCTGATTGGACAGGATCGGTCAAGAAAAATCTGAATTAATCCGAAATTTGGAAATTTACATATTTTGTGTCTTCAATGCAACTCAACAAATTACTTTTAATTACATTAAAAACATAACATGCTCCATTTATTCCACACTTTAAACACCATTATTCGGAATCGGAAGTCGGAATTCGAAGTCATCCGTTACCTTTCTACTTAGTACATCATAAGATCCGCATACGCTGACTCGGTTATCAGATAAGAATGACACCCTATGCAGATAATGTCATAGACGGAATAAAAATGCACGTCTTAGTGGATCTGAAGCACCGACCTCCGGCATTCTTGGCCAACACTCTACCAACTGAGTTGTCTAATAATGCAATTATAATCTAAGAAATAATCTACATGTATAATTAAATCAGCTTATCTCGTTCTTAGTGCAATGATACATCGATGTAGGCCTTATAGGACCTTTCATATTTTGTTCCTATTTAAAAAAAGTGTGGTTATTTGAATGGAGGCATTCATGGTACCGGTATCTGATATCATTCCATTTGTTATACATCTGAATTATGGAAGTAGCCTACATTCAGGTAGGCTGTTATATTGCGGCGCAATATATCCTTCAAATATAGACATTTCATAAATCACAAGGTTAATCAGGCGATACAAAAATTTTGAACCTTGTGTCCTATCATTCAAGTCTATAGCCATGAAAGGGACCAATCCGAATGATTATTAAGATAATTCGCCAAGAAAATATTAGCACTATGTCTAGCCTTACATTGAAGACCAGACCAATATTTAGAACGATTGCAATAATTGGATGCGAATATACATAATGCATATGCCCAACTGTTGGCCTATATTCAAAATGTATACAGGCTTACACAACCCGAAGATATACGCTGAGATTCAATATTTTCAATTCAAAGATATGCAAAATCAAAACCGGTGTCGTGCTCAAGCCCCGTAGCGGTGTATGTTGCAAAACAGAGCGACACCGCAGCCCTGATGATAACGCTATCTCACGATTTGAACATTGAGAGCCAAGTCACACGAAGATAACGTGATCACACTCTTAGGCCTCAGCCACACTGCGAGCTTTTCCAAGCATTTCCGAGCAAAGCGTTTTGCAGCAAATATAAAGTCATAATTACAGCAGTTGTAAACTGCCACACTGCGAGCAAAGCAAACAAGAGCGATTAATACCTTACGGACATACGTTTGCTCGATACGCTTGTGTTTGCTTTGCTTTCAGTGTAGCTGAGGCTTTATGCTCCAGCCAAACGTCACAAGTCCCTTCGAACCATCAACGTCATGTCACCCAAGCGGCATCGTAACAAAAATAGAATACTGACCTCATGCTTTTGGTCAAATCATGAGACATGCAAAAAGTTCGATGTAAGGCACACTTTCAGTATTTGGAGCAAGATTCTTCCCCCAAGTAGGCCTAGTTAGTTTCTTCACCACGTATTTACAAGTTCATGTATGATTATTAGAAGCATTTTTAAGTGCATGCAAGATCACATCATGAACTATAAAAGTAAATATGGTATGTGTGTCTGCAAGAAACTGTGATCACACTGTGATCAAAGGTGTGAAGCTGTTAAGCAACCTTGGCGAATACCCCCACTACCCGGGTTTCAAGTGGGAAACAGGTAAAGTATCATCTGCTAGGGCACGTATTCTGGTACAGGATGTGACAAGTAGAGACTGAGAAACAACGTAAAACCTCGGCTATCTAATGGGGTCTCACTTCAAAATTAAGGATTTTTGGCACATTTTTTGCTAGGGTGATAAAAAATATTCTGCCAATAGTTTTTACCTTAAAATGATGATAATGGAGTAACAGCAGAATAAATATATACATCAAATCATGCTTGCCGCTATATGTCAAACATCCTTTTATTTAAATTAAATTCTTAACATTATACTAATGTGAACTTTCAAGTAGTTAGTTTCCTATCTCTGTGCTTCTTCGAATAGCACCTGGAGCTACTATAAACAATGGCTATCCGACTCATAGAAAGCTTGTTGAAAATTGAACATTTTTGTGAATGTAACATTTTATCAATATTGAAACTTACTAAAGGGTGTCTGCGGCATTTCAATGTCTAAATTCCCGATTTTTCCCGAATTTCAAATACATGCTTTTTAAATGCTACTTTCAAGTAATTGATAATCATGTATGCGCCATGTGGTGTCTTTTGAGACTAAACAACGGATGAAACTCTTGATTGATTTTTGAATCATTCATCTCATGGTCGCATAACGTCTTACACTCGTGATCCCCAGCCCAACAGTTTGCACTTTTTCCTACTTTCGATTGCACATTTCTTTGCTGCTAATATATTTCTCAATAAAGCCCTTTTCTTCTATTATTACAAGTCAATTCATAAAAGGCCTCAACAGCCCAAATTTAAGATATACACAGCAAAAGGGGCAATAACGGATTATGAAAACAAAATCAGGTTCAGAAATGTTCGGAACATGACTACCAAAAAATTCTAGTAGTTATAAAAACATTAATTCATTCATAAAACGCCTCACCAGCTTCAATAATACATGTACAAAACAGAATTAGTTACTTTTACTACTGTGAGGCAATCTGTGAAACACTTTCAATCTGCTTTCTAAGCAGTTCATCTTATGACGTATGCTGCGTCCGCAGATCCACTCGCTTTGCCTGTAGCTGTGCGAGGGTCGCTTCTGCTTCCCGCTTCCTCTTGACTTTTGTCCTTACTTTTTTTTGACTACAAAGGGCAGCGATATCTTTGACAAGCACCTCGGAGACTTTTCATCATCATAGGGGTAACTGCCACGGACAGAGGCCCACCTGCCTCTGCTAACGCATCATAAACAGCTTTTTGCCCAACCAAAGATGGTTCAGCTAAATTTCCACTCTCTACCACAAACCACAAGTCTTGTCTTTCGCTATTATTACCGATAAGCTTGAGGTACAATTCATCAAGCCGTTCTCCTTTGTAAAGCCAAATATCCCTCATAAATACGATCTTGACAACACATGCTGAATTGTAGTTGGCAGAATCAGCAACTTCTGGAGATATTCAATTTTTGTTTCATCACAATCTCTAGCAATTTTTGAATACCGTTTTCGGAAAGATTAACGCTTGTTCCTATCAGGTTTGGTGAAATAGCCCTGGAATTTATCACAAATTTGTAATTCAGAGACAAAAGCTGAATTAGTTTTTGAGCCAACGTTGATAAGAACCGAAGGCAATCAGTGTAAAACAGATTTTTTTGTCCTTTCATTAAGTTTTTTAATAATCGAAGCTGCACGAAATCCAACACAGGGCATCAAAAGAAGTCCCCTGCTTGACTTCAAATCAAGCTCAGCAATTTTTTCAATGTCCTGAGCTTAGAAAGGGATTCAGCGTCCACGAAGTACGACAGCAAAGACTGCATGATATCCTTCAGTGCATCGTGTATCAATGGTAGTAAGGGTTCATTACTTTGAAATCTGGATAAGAAAGGTTCTACAAGCAATGCCACTGATTTGAAGAAATGAAGCTTACAAGGAAGAAGTGGGTCATCGCGGTAAGCCTTCACATGCTTAAAAACTTCACTACTTGATTTCTGTCCATTAAAATCAACCCATTTCTTGAGAGATGGTAGGATTTGCAATGCCCTATCTGCCACAGCAGCATTTTCTAACCATCTCACAGCACAGAACTTCAAAGGGAACACATCTGAATCAATCACATTCATATATTGAGCTCGCTGCGCTGGACAGTCTTTGAAAAGCCAACAGATGTTTCTAAGAAATACACTTATATTCCAACCAGTTTCCGAATGTCCACTTTGAAAAGATCGATTGACGATATGCAACACACATCTGCCTGTATCAACCAAGCATGGTGAATCAGGGGACGTTTCAATCTCCGCTTTTTAATCTAGGTAGAATTTGTGGTTAACAGATGATCCATCCACAGAAATCTGTATTACTTTCTTCAGGGGTATGGGTTCCAAATCTCCTTTAAAGGCATCCAAAAGATCCACAGCGGTTGCACGATTCAGAAAACAGAACTTTAGTACGTAGTTGACACAATGTTCCTTTTGCTCAAATAGCGATTGAGCAGATCTATTTGCCATTTTCGGAATTCACGGATTACACTCGTCAAAACACACAACAATGTCCTCACTGTTTGATCTAGTTGATCTCTGAAGGAGCTAATCCATATCAAATAGAACATCTGATTTTATCTCGACCCATCGTGAGAGAATTTGCCATTGCACTGTCTGGGAACATCGCTTTGAGAATACCTGGAATGCCATCGTTACTGCGGTAGGACTGATGACTCATCATAGTCTTCATCATCCATATGATTTCCACCCGAGTCGTCTGACAAAAACATTGAAATTGGTATCAGCATGATTATCAGATTTATGGGTTAAACACAAATGTGTAGTTGACGCTAAGTCATTACACCGACGCCTATGCCATAATTCCCGACTGTATACCGAATCCCCGATTTTTCCTGACCCCGGACACCCTGTTACTATGCAACTAGTCCATAATTTTTAAAAACAGTTAATTATCTGAAATTCAGCCGACATAAAAATTATCAAGTAGATATTCAACCTAGATTTTGAAAGACGGCATGAGATAAGCTACAGAGCAGAACAACAAATGCATAGCTGGATATGTCTATATCTAGTCAATGCTATTTTTCAATTCATATCATTTTTTAATGTTGAATGCCTCACAGCTGACGACTGTGCTTAAAATCTCAGAGCCTTTTGAACTGTCTGTGAGACAAGTATTCAAGTCAATTCTGCCAGTGAATTGCAATTTTCCTTCAGCAACATTTTTGATGATCATAAGTTTTCAGTTAAGATAGATATGCCTTGCTGCTATTCAAATATTTCGTGGGTAGTGCCACATCATCAAGAATCTATTCCTGATAATGTGGTACTATCCACACAATATTTGAAAAAAAATCATGCACTAAATAGCCGCAAGGCCTGTTTATCTTACCTAATTCTGCCAGTACTGCAAAATCTACACCAGTGTTTCCCAAACTTTTTTGTCCATTCACCCCCTTTCGAATCGTCAACTAGTCAAACACTTTCAATGATGAACTTCCCTCTAATGAATAACACAGTGGTAAAAACATCTGCCATTCCAAACTCTTATATAATCATTGGAAATCAACAATTGTAATAGCAGCAATACATCTTAATTACTGGAGACTGTCTGTGCTTATTGACACGTAAGAAATAATCGATGGGTCATATTATCAGACACAATAGTCAGTGAGAGCCCTGAGCCTGGTGTGTTTCCATTATCTTTCCAATCCGAGGTTGGATATCAGTCAGCTTCAGGCGAAGATCTCCTCTCTCGCAAATTTCCAGACGGTTACGTTTTTTGCTGAGAATGTCAGTAACGGAGCTGAACCCACATTCCACAAGGTATGAAGTTGGGAATGGAAGCAACAGATTGTATGCTTTCTGTGTCATGATTGGATACCTTTCCATGGATTCTTTCGACAACCACATCAGTGGGCCTTTTGACTGATGTATCTCTTTCATCGAGACGTCGTTGATCAGCTCGGCCAGCTCCATTTAGTAGCACCTCTCGATGTTCATGTTATCTACAGACAGACCTGCAGATAAGAATGGCTGAGTTAGCCAGCTTGGAAATTCCATTTCTTGCAAGTCCTGGAATCGGTGCCTGAAATCATTCATAAGTGAAAGGATATGGTTTGTGATGATTTCCAATACATGGTCGGAAACATGGCCTTGCAGCTGCAAGTGACTGAAGCTCGTGAAGCTGCGTCTCATCAGCTCCTTATGCCAGAAGTCTAACTTGGAAACAAAGCCGAATATCTTCATTTTTGAATCAATGAGTGTCCTTTTCGAAACCTGCAACTAACAGTTCAGCACGTTTGATTTTCCAAAAATGTTTGCAAGGTAGTTAAGCATGTTCTGCGCATCTTTACTACGTAATGGATAGAAAATGTCACCACAGAATTCCTGCAGGCTGTCGTAGAGCTCAAACCTGGCAAGGCACCTTCCTTTTGAAAGTCAGCGGACTTGTGTGTGCAGCAGAAGTTGGATGTGTTGCTCGTCCGCGTCCTAACAAAATGCCTTGAATAGTCTGTCCGACTTCGCGTTCGCTTTAATGGAGTTGACCACTTTTATTACGGCGGTCTTAACGGAATTCAACTCAGGTGACAGTTGTTAACTTGGATTAACTTGTTTCAGCAACATGAGAAATCCATGATTTTTCCCCATCATCGCGGGAGCTCCGTCCGCAGCACACGAGATGAGATTATTGATGGGAATTTCACTATCATCGAAAAATTTCATGAATATCACGAATATATCCTGCGCAGTTGTATTAGTCTCCAGCGACTGGTAGAAGAGCATTTCCTCATGAAAATCTCAGGCGTCGATGAATCGAACGTATGCGAGAAGGATACACTCGCTCTGACGAACAGCTGTCTCATCAACCTGCACCATGAACTTGCGTTGTCTTAGTTTGCTGATTAGTTGGCATTTAACATCCGCCGACATTTCATCGATTCTTCTCTGTGCAGAATTATTACTGAATGGAATTACCGAAGTGAGATCATCTGACCGGTTTAATACGGTTTTTGAAAAAATAGTCAGCGCTGGTTTAATCAAAGTCTCTCCGGTAGTATGGGCCTGTCCGCACTTTGCAAGCAATAGTAACAATTCGTAACTGGCTGTCAAACCCGTCTGCTGCTGAGTTGTCTGTGCATAAAACATGGTACTAATCGTTTTCTGTTTTCTCTTCTCATATTTTTCTTTCAAGGTTCGATAATATGATAGATCTCTGCCTTGACAGTCCACATGTTTTGTTTTCAACTGCAGCTCCAGTTTAGCCAGCTTCATTGAATCATTGCACATGGATTGTTCACAAAGTAAACAGAAAGGCATTCTCTCATCTGGTGGGTAAGCAATGAACCCGAATCTCAAATAATCATTTGAGTACTTACGTACTTTCTTTTTCGCAACCGTAGCCATTGACTCAGTACCGCTTTCCACAGGACAAAATAAAAACAAAACGCTACTTCACGTCAGGGATGTGACTGAGCCGTGTCTATTTATTGTCCGTCCGCATTGATTTACGAGATCAGAGCTGTCAGTGGTTGAGACGATAATACGGAAAGCGGCAGCTGAGCCAATGAGAAGTAGATAAACCGAGTGCTTTGATGAAGTCAGTATCTTCCCATCCCGTAACGATAGGCGAACTGCCGGTGACACGCTTGAAAGCACAAAGTGAAATGATAGAAATTCTGATTGCTAAGTAATGACATCCGATCGCAATCAGGCTGGGATTCACGAAAGGACTATAGTTGCTGGTAGCCTACTTTTTGTGAATCTCTGTCACACTAATCTTCCCAAAGTTTTTGATTATCTCTCCCAGAAATTCAATCACCCCTTGGCCTCCGTGGACCCCCTGGCGATCTACATTCACCCCAGGGGTCCACTTGGACCCCGGTTGGAAAACACTGATCTACACAATCCAGCCACAATCAGAGCTATCTCACGGTATCCAATTGCATGTACATGCAGGCTGCATAATTTTACACCAAGTTCTTTTTCATAGAAATCATCATTGAGACGTGATTTCAATATCGTTACACATCTCACTCCCCCCCCCCTACCGATGGCTCTGCTTGTGATGTGGGTCGCTCATATTTGTAGGATATAGGCCTATGCGCTATGCAGGAGTTATATAAGGAAACTCGTCTATCCCTTGTGATAGGGTCGCATTGAATGAGCGACTTCAACACAATTGATTTATACTGATAGATTTCTGTAAACTGGCCCAAGAGGTCGGACTTCTATACTTCTGCTCTGTAGTCCCGTTCCCAGATCCAACAGGACTCAAGAGAACGTGAAATTTTATCTGATGTGTAATTAGTCTGACGTATGAGATTTCGGTCAGTACATTTAGGTTGATTTTCCTCAAATGTGATAAGAAAAAACATGCTACTTAACTGAGTGGGTAAAAACGGGCTTAGTCGCGGCTGGCTAGGCATTCTTCATACCCGTTGAGGCTAGGCTCGAGATAAAAAATGCTTGTACACGCGATCTTTTATCTATAAGTTGAGCCCTGAAAGTGCTATCAGAAGTCGGCAGGATGAGGAACTGGACTAAAGGACCACAGCGCGCTCAAGATGATGTCCGCAACGGCCAATTCCCAGTGGAGAGAAGTGACGTTTAAACTTCATTTCTAATAGTTGCTTCAGAGTGAAAGAAAGCAGTGGAAATTGAATAATTAGTTATTGAAGGTCAAGCAAATTTCCCGGGATGCTACAAATTAACATTAGAAATGAAATGAGATAAACGATGGATCAAATGACATGTAGATGATGTGCGGCAGGTACGACCACAGGCATGTTATCTAGACATGTCGCTATGCTAATTGAGGTACCGGTACCAACGTTTACATGCGACGGATGTCAATTGGCAGGATCATAATCCCACACGTCAGTTGTCATAGCAATCATGATCAGTGAATAAAAAGTTCGTCACATTTGACACCGACATTGACCAGTAGATGGAATGATGTCTATAAAATAATCTGAAGCCGTATGGTAAATGCAAATAACAAAAATGGAATGAGATAAACGATAAATTGCCGCGCAAAAGATGTGCGGATGGTAGCACCCGAACTTACGAATCCAAGTTAGAACTATCGCTCCAGGAACTGAGCTAAGACCGCCTAATTAATAGGCAAATTCAAAAGCTCAGACATCAGCCTGATCTAAGATGCATTGGATACATTGATAAATTGAAGCATGAGGCGATGGCTTCGAGAACAAAAAAGATATATATCAATTGCGGCCTTTATGTGGATACAACTTGCTGTCTGATAGTGATAGCTTCCGAACTAAGTAAATGATGGCTGAGATGGAAGTGTTTTGAAATATTTGTATTTTTTTATTCTACAATTAGGTGCCTCTATTGAACCATCCATAAAAATTGCCGCTTGACTACAAACATGTATTGATAGAAATTCCTCAATTTGTTTTACTTTTTATGTTATTTTTTGACTTTTTGCTCAGTGAAATCCCTGTATATGAACGGAGAGACCTGTGGCAAATCGATGGAAAATCAGACAATGCACCTCAAATTTATAGAAATGGCAACTACAGCGTTTGGATACTCATGTAGAAGTAGTAGAAGGTCCATATGCACGCACCACGTCTCGTCTTCTTGGTGCAGACTACAAGACGATATCAAAGGGCCTTGTCCAAGTGATAAAAAATGTATCTATAAGGGGAAGCATCCAATACTGATACACGGATAGCATGATTCCAGTCATCCAGCCCGCTGCGCCAGCCAGGTTTTATCGGATGTTTATTGTTTCACTATGTACTGGCTGTCTAAATCTCAGGGATACAGGTCAGCCCTGTGTATTCAAGAAATTCAGAAACAAGTTGTACTGAGTGCGAGACTCTCGGTAGCGTCGCTGCCATGTGAACATGGGTAATAATAAATTTAATTAATAATTATAATTAATAATAATTAAACGTATGATGATTACTCAGCAAAAGCCATCATTTATGCGATAAAAAGAATTCTAAACTAGTTTAGGTAACTAGTTTTAGTAACTATATCAAACAATCATGAATAATTTGTGAATTGGGCTTAGCAACAGGAAGTTGTCACATTTTTACGGGAGTACAATTTTCAACAATTTCAGCACAAACAGCTGATATCCAACGTCATAACGGAATTTGACGTCAAAATATTTGAAGATTGCAAGTATTTAAACACAAATATATATTCAAAACTGTATAACAATTATTAACTGAGAAAATGTTATGTATCTTTTATTACTTGTTTCATAAATAATCAAGATAATAAGTGCATTCATACTCCCTTGGCTCTGATTGGTTTGGTTGGAAAATATATAAACTCTTGTGCAACGACCTTCAGAATTAGTTTCACATCCGCGTGAAATGTGGGGTTGTCGTCGCTGGACATCGCAGTGAATCGGAATTATGCCCTCTTTTCTTTTCTGTGATGCTACTTCTTACATTCATACTGTTGGAATTTATTGATGCTTCTTTAGACGACCTTCAATTACACCGCAGCTGATTATCGCTATGTTATTAATGTGCTTCAATGATGATCTCAATTGTAGATATATAATCATAATACTTGAAGTTATGATGTAGATGTTCCTTAGTAAGTGAAGAAGCATTTGAAAATGGAAGAGCATGTTGTGTTATGACTGTTGGCGATCGTGAATTTGTAAAGATTCGCAACAAACAATGGCTATCCGCATTATAGGAGAAGCTCAAGTAGGCCAAGTCAATGACTTTTTTGTGGTGTACCTCTACTTACTTAGGCAGTTCAATGTCATTTTGCATTAGAAATTGTTGATGTTGAACCATCAGATAGTATATGTGTTATGTGATGCAAGCTCAGCAATAAAGGGAACTCAGCAAAGCGATGGACAGCCATTACTCTAGTCTTTGAAATGGGCATTTGCCAGCCCTAGCCTTTTCTTCTTTCATTACAAGAGCGAGTTTCTACGTTGAAGCATGTGGTAGTTATTTGGCCCACTGCATGCGCGAATTTGTGATCTATCTTGAAATCGATATGTCTGAGTATGATCTAGCACTGAAAAATTAGGCTTACACCTGCCATCTCTAGACATCAGACTGCGAAAAAAATGTTTTTCCTACTAATAAGAATTCAAGCGCTCTCATTATCTCATTATGGGTCTAGACACATCTTCATGTTGGTTGCCTATTGATCGGCTTATAATGGGTCAACTCAGAAGGCAGGCTGGGCTTAATTTAAGCTGAGGCAAGCTGCAAGTCTACTCAGGCTACAAACCAGCCATCAATTTCGCCAGATTTACTTTGGTCACGTGATTGCGAAAACCGGATTCATTGAGTCGTTCTTTTTGAGCATAACTCGATTGGAGCGGAAGATGGGATTTTAGGCTTACATTAGATAGCTTATCAGTTGAGCTTCAGTCTGTCCTGATATGCACGATAGTTATTGATAGATTTCTTGGGGAAAAATGCTGTTGTCCCTTAATTACTAGTAAAATGGGATTGAAATGTACACCAGTGTCTGTATCGGTTACTGACAACAGACTGAACAGTAAATGTAGACTAATTTCATTGTGCATTTGATTTTCATTGCATGGCAGAACAGTCGTTCAGATATCAAAAACTGCAGTAACCAGAATTAGTCGTGCTGCCGTTTCCAGTGCTATTTGGCCTAGTCGAATGATTTATTGGTATCAGCGTGACCGTCTTGATCAAGGGAACTAGTACATTTGGCCGTCATTCTCACCATATTATGTAACTGGATTTTTGCATGCGTGGGTTTCCCTTTCGAGCACTATTCACTTCGCAAAATTAGTCATTCTTTATTCACAGCGACGATATTGGATACGGTAATAGATTTCCTCTGTGTCCATGTTGTCTATTTATATACGTCTAGTCGATCATCTTGAGGAATGGTCCGTTGTAGGGATCACGTGTAAATGATTGCATTGGCCGTCATTTGTTCGAGATCATCAATTTAGCATTTTAGTCACTTGCGTGACTTTACGGACACCCGGTATTATAGGTGCAATTGCATTGTTATCGTTCAACTTGAGATTTACACGAATGAATGGGCTACCCGGTACTAGGGAAATGTGGGCTGTCGTTTTAACGGAATTCATTGCCATTCACAAATGACAGCTGATCAAAGTAATTTTTCACCCTCAAACTTGATTCAATGTAGTAAGGAGCTGCTCAGTTCCTCTATTAGTGCAGATCTTATCACAATGTATGTCATCTCTGGGTATTCTAATACCTATCCCGCAATGTATTAAGGCTTCTTTACCTCTGTATGTCTAATAGTAAAACAGAATCAAGATAAGCTAATGAACAGCAGTAAGATCTCTGTCGATGGCCGTACAATCGTTTCCCTTGGAATGCCATAGGAAGACCAGTATCCTTGAAGGCTTTAAAAAGATGTTCAATTGTAGGCCTATGCATGTTATGTCAGTAACTGAAGATTCAGTTTCTTATCTGACTTGATATTCGTCAAAAAGTCCATTCGTTCGTTAGAAATCAAGATTGCTGGGTTTATACAGATTTTTTGACATGTGCGAGGTGATGCCGCAAGGTGGGGTGACTTTGGACAAAATCAAAATCTGCATTACACCACGTAACTACTTTCAAATGTTTTCAGAACTTTAATCGCGTGGAATATAATATGGTGCACAAGCTAATTTTACATGGCAGTTTAAGTGGCTCTTGAATCGTCACAGGTATTTATTCTTGAACATTACTGATTCTGTGATATTTGTCTTTTATCAAGTAGGCCTATTTTGAATTTTTATCATGTGATTTTTCTTAAAAATGATCTATTACAAGATAAAAAGATATATTACAGTGTATTGAAATGTCATAGCATCATTGCTTTTCATATTGGGTGTAATGGGAAGATAGAATTGCGGATTTTGATGATCGATTATGCTGTGAGTCCTTCCATATTCAGAAAATGCCGAATGACAGACAGTGTGCCCTCTGTTAAAGTTGGTGATTAATGGGAGACTAGTTGATCCGAATTGTAATCGTCATAACTAGTTGACCAATCAGAAGAATAACCCATGGCATGCAAATTTTTGCAAACATATGCATCCACTTAGAGCTTTGAATTTATGCGTGAATCTACCTTTGCAATTTCCATCACTGTTACGTATTGGACCTAGTCAAATGTATTTTTCTTTTACTTTGCCACACTCAACCATCAGACCCTTATATACATTTCACACTTGGGGTCAAGTACAATTACTTGTACTTGTGCTTAAGTACATTTTCATGCTACTTTGTACTTGTACTTGATTTATTTTCCTTTACATGTACTTGTACTTGGTCAGGTACTTTTATAAATGTACTTGTAATTTGAAATACTCAAATTCAAGTGCTCAAGTACTTTTTGGCATTTTAAGAGTTTTCGAGTAGGCCTATATGACAAATGCACCAATGCATTTGCCTGAGAGCGCTGACTCCCTGTCCTTTTGGGATTCTCAAAGTTGCACATATCCCACTGTGTGTAGTTTGGCATCAAAGTATCTTACCTCACCCGCCTCGTCTGTGGAAAGAATTTTCAGCATCGCTAGAGAAGTTTTTAGACCAGATCGCTGTCGAAATAAAGACCAAAATTTCGAAAGGCTAATGTTATCAAATCAAATGACTTCTCCTCCTAAAATGTTATAGGCTTCATACTTTCTTACTTGCTCCATGAAATAGGAATACATGTGTCTTCATTCTTCAATCAAGTGTTGCTTTCAGTAGTCTGTCATGTACTACTTAATTTTTGTTGCCATAGTATACACATGTATTAATCGCAATTTTTGTTCTGAACTTGACGCACGAACGCACAAACAGGAATAACAATACAATTTGAGAATGCTCTGCGATTTAACTCGGTAATAATTATTCAGCACTTGTACTTGATTTTTCAGTACTTGTAATTGTACTTGAATAACAATTGCATCAAGTACATGTGCTTGGTCTTGTATTCATTATGTTTTCAATGTACTTGTACTCAAATGCAATCGAAGTACTTGACCCCAGGCCTGATATATTTTTTGCGGAATTGAATGACATTGAATTGAAAAATATATGCCAAGGTAATGGAACACTGCTCATGGTAAGAAAGCAGTGCGATCACTCAACTGTTGTTGTCAATACATCCGTGTGAAAGTGTTTAATGAATTGATACTTCGCATTTTACTTGCAAACACTTTATTAATGTCGACAAGCATTCTCTTGGATTAAAATCTTTATCGGGTTAGATTCACACAAGATTATCCTTGAGGCTTGCATCTAGGCCAATAGGCTACAGGCCTACACAGGGTGCGACAATTCAGCTCCCGGAATGGTTAAAATTCTTCGAACTAGGTTATTGAAATTCGCTCAGTAAAGCTGTCTATTTTTTTCAATGACCGAGATCAAAAGAAAGAATGATGCTATGTGTGACTGAAGAATTCGAACTCACTTTTGTAGTACACAGCAAAATAAAAGTGTTTCATGTAGATATTTTCGTCGGAATCTGTTCCATTTATCGAGTGTCCAAAGTCACACGCTTTTTTGAAAAAAATAGCGTGACAAATGTTCAATGGAAGTGATTCTTGGTAAGCATATTGTACTGATGCAGATACAACTTTTGATTCAATTGTTGGCAATTTTTATACTTTTAAGTAATTAAAAGTTTGAGCGCAGCTTCAAAACTGTCCAACGTCACCCCGCCTTACGGCGCGTAATTGCTCTTTGCAGGCTGTACTCCTTAGTGGCTAGAAAATCCATGATGCAAGCGTGTTGTCATCTTTACATGGAAGTATATTGAAACAGCGTTATGCCCTCAGGTGACGAAATTATTGCTGTTTCAAGCATTGCACTTTCAAGGAAAATATTGTGACCAAGAAAGAGCTTTTGGACGTTATATTTCACTTGATAAAGTTTGAAATGTCAATGCAGAGCATTCTAAAAAATCCAAACCTTCCTCCACCATTTTGCATAACCCACATTCTGACATCGATGCTAAGCTATCTAGACTACCTCGTCAAACTGACAAATTTCTGAATAATTTCTGGCATAGATGAACCTGATATCAGCGCTCATTTTTTATTGCATGACAAACTAATTGATCAGGTATATGATCAAATAATTGAATGTCGACTTCAAAATAACTATTGCTACCCATTGCGTGGATGTAAAACAGATAGTCGACATCGACGCTGGTGAGAAGCTCATTCATGTTGGGAAAATTGCTTATGTCGATGGTCGACAGATTTTCCGGTATTAATTTTTAACCAACCAATATGTTTCGCACTTCAAACGAGCTCTCATTTTTCCCCAAGATCGACTAGCTGATAGTCGTTATATCCCTTTCAAAGTCCGGCTTGAATTAGACTTGAATTAGTCACTTGGTGAATATTCCAGGTTGCTGTCAACTTCGTAATTATCGAACACAGGTGGTTGAGGTGGTTGCGCCTTTTAGGCCAAAAAGGATTTGTTCTCGTATGCTTGTAGATTTGTTCTCATATAGGAACAATTTATTTTGTAGAGGTCGAAGCATCCTTATTGAACTTTCGGCACACGTATATGCAGCACATGCGTATAGGTCCATACATGGATCCAGCAACTCAAATTCATTGTTATTTAGGTCTATCAATACTTTCATTGTAAATGTAATCGATCTGCACACTGCTGACAATGATTTCATGATAATTCTTGATTTCTTATTGTTCAGGCATGAAAATATTCCGGGTTTTTGGAGGGGAAATGAAACATTTTTATGAATCGTAAAATAATGCAATAAAATTTATATACCCACCTGTACCTAACCCTAACCACACGTTTTGCCAAACTTGTCAATATTTTGTCATTTATCACATTTTTTGTTTTTCAATTTCTTTTGACTTTCCTATAAATTGCACTTAAATAGACATGGATTCAAAAATTTTCGCGCTACGCGATTATTTTCAGATACCTAATAAAATTGTCGATAAAGGTATCAAAAATCCTTGGAAAGCTGCATGGTATGATGTTCTACTATCGGATGGCACTAGAGTGCAACAGATTTTTACAAAGCTTGATAAACCAGGCATTGTGCTTTGCAACGTTTGCAATAAGGAGATCAACTATTCTAGTGAAGGAATTAGTCAATGAAGAGCAAAAAGAGCAAAGAAAGAGCACTACCGATCTAGGTTAGCCAAATTGGCAAAATTAAGGAAGCTGTCATAAGCTAAGTGATTTTGTATTTCTTGGGATATTAACTATTATGTGTACCTTCAAAAGTAATCCCTGTTTTATGTTTTGCCTTGCTTCATGGATAGCTAAAGCTTTGTTTATTTGTATCGGAAGGACTATTTGTGTTAAACTTAATGCTTATGATAATTTATATGATTGAATTAAAAATAAAATAATTTGGGAGTCCCATCTCTGTCTTATTTTAAATTTTCGGCTAATTTAACTGATAACTTATCCCGAAAAATATATACAGTATATTCTACAAGTTGCTTGAGATAGAAACTGTTTAAGACAGCCTGTCAGTCATGAAACCTAAAAAGTAGCCATGGGCGAACCAGATATTATTGCCCATCAACTTATGTCTGAGATGTCAGGAAATGCATTCTAACATCTAAAATCTCAAAAATTTTCCGAGCAAGCTCGGATATTATAGGCTCGCTCCGCAGGCAGCTCGCCATGAACTTTTGGATCTGTTGGATTTTCCGGGTTTTTATTTTCGGTCCATTTTCATGCCTGATTGTTTTTGCCGTTGTGAATCTATGCACTGAGCTTGATAGATGTGCATTGAGCTTGTTTGATACTTCGGCGGCCGGCGCACTTCGTGCAGGGCATAGTTTCCATCTTTGAAACCAAGAGTAACAATTTAGAGATGGCCCAGTTATCGGCCAATTTTCTCAATTAAAGGTATGTACAAGCTTGAAACCCTTGATGTATTTTCTTTGTTACAGCACGTTCCCTTGTTAAAAATTTATTTTTGCCTTCAAACACTTGGACCTTATATAGAAGTACATAAAAATGTGCGCTTCAAGGTAACAAAAATCGACTTTGTTGAATAGACAAAGCCTTAGCAGTACCGGAGAAGGGCATTTATATTAACAACAGAGTCAGTAGGCTTACAACGCATTCATGCAAAAAAATAGCTCGTCCTTTTTGAACTTTTTCTTGGGCTCAGTTTGACTCAGACCCAGTTGTCCCTGATTCGGTCTAAAGAGTTGCGAGGTCACAAACTTGGCCACAAGAATTTGTACAGGCCTATATCTATGACTCCTCAAAATGAAAATTAATGAGATCGGAAGCAATGTCTGTAATTTAACCTCTCTGTAACGAAACCTTTCTTTGCACTCTGCTGATGTACTCGATGATCGATGGGAAATAGTCGTAACAAAAAAAGGAAGTCAGTAAGCTAATCATGAAGGCTCCACTGTCAAATGTTTCGTTCACGAAAAGGTCCCTTCGAAAATCCATCGCTTACTCACTGATATCATATCTCAACTTCTAGCAATCATTCTTCAAATATCATTTGAAACTAGAATTTTCCCATATAAATGGAAGAGAGGCATTGTCATCTCTGTTCTTAGACGGAATTCGTTCTGTCATTATGTACACACCTTGCTGCAACCTATGAGCTACAACAACAACGATTGTGAAATTATTGGGCACTGGTTTGAGGACGTGCGATAACACTCCTGCTATCCATGTTTTGACTTTTCAAAACGTTTAAATGCATCTTGCATTTTAACTATTTGTCGGGCACCCTTTAATGTCAGAAAATTGATGTACAAATGTTTTCCTGTGAGATATATTGACATCAGATCATCGTCATTTGTAGATCGTAGAGGAGTTCCACAAGATGCGGCACTTCGTCTTATGTTATTCTCCAGCTACGTAATTTATTGATTCTCATTTTTGAACAATAAAACATCATAACAGGGTAATAACGGGACAGCACAATGAATAATTAGGCCCTATAGACCCACCAATTCAACAATCCGAAATATTTCATTTAGTCATCCTACGATGTTGTCAATATCTTCCAACAATAATTTGAGTAAAACAATTGTTATGAATGTATGGTAATGTCTTTTCTGTTCCTGTTTTCAAAGGAATCCGAAAGTTTCTGCATTTTTTTCTAGAGCGCTTTCTTGACTACCGGTACTTAAAATCTACATTATCGAAATTATGGACGTCGATTCTTGTATGCCACAAGCCGCTTTACTGAAAAGAACTTTTCTTGAGTGGGATATCCAATTATGAATTTCCTGTTCAGTGAAATTCTTAGTTTGGGGTAATCATCAAACAAAAATCTGAGGTAATATTGAGAGAGGTTCAAGTTTTAGGGACACAGCTACACTGTATTTTCATTCACTGGATCTTTGAGCGATTTAATGTCGCATATGCACATTATTTTTGTACATGCACTACGTATGAAAAGGTACTTAGAAATTGAGGGTAAGCATCATGCATGCATGTATGCATCTGACATTTCGCCAATACCACAAATTTTGGTAAATTGTTAACTTAAAATGGTATCAATCGTGCAAAATGGCAATGGGAAAACACCCAAGGAAAAATTCAAAATACAACTTGAGTAACAAGAGTAATCTCGGAAACATCTCAGACCTTTTTTTCTTGAAAAATCCAGACCCTTCACTAATTTTGTGAATTATAAACAGCTCGATTTGCCGAGGCCTTTCGTTCATTCTTATCAAAGCAGTACATGAACGAGCAGTGAGATACTGATGCGGACAGTGTCGAATCAGCTAAAACTGAACAGCTGTCAACATCGGACAGAAATTCGCTGTACACACATGCTGGAGTGATAACCTTCATTCAACGTTGAGATGATAAAGAACAATAAGAAATAAAGTGAAAATGCAAATGCACAATACTATACATACGTATAAATAACAATAAAAAGAATCTCTTTTTGGTATCTTGGAATCCATGTGTATATCTAGATTTAAGCCTGATCTTTGTATTCTAAAAGAGTATGTTAGGAGTCTTCATCTTCCTTGGTAACTTAATTTCTTTTTATTCTGTATACGTATGTATTGTATATTATTATTCATTTATTTTTGCCCTTTAACTTTATTTCTTGTTGCTGTTTATTATCTCAGCATTGAATGTAACTTACCACTCCTGCATGTGGGCATTGCGAATCTCTGTCCGATGTTGAGAACCATTAAGTTTTGGGTGATTCGACACTGTCCGCATCTGCATTTCACTGTTCATGTGCTCCCTTGATAAGAAAGAACAAAAGGCCTCGCCAACTCGAGCTGTTTTTCATTCATAAAACCTTTCTATTGAAATTTTACCCGCAAAATCAACTGCCTCCGGTATTTTGGAGCTAGGTCTATTTAGGCCTGCATCTACAAACTGTCAGAGGGAATTGAGTTGGTTAAAATTCTGACAGAAGCATGCGTCACGATGTTGCTGATAGCGTTCATAGCATTTAGATGTTGTTTTGTGACTTTCCTTGGGACAGTTGAATCAAAACTGAGGTTCGGTGTCATTTTGCACCAAGTCCATTTTGATCAGGAACTTTTATCAGGTTCATATGGCCATCTTCATCTGTGTCAGTTTTTGTTATGTTGAAATTCATTGCCAAGGTTGGAAAGGCAACACAAGATGTGCTGTGCTATAATAGCACTGAGATGCAGATGTTTGATATATATTTTTTACTGAATTTTCACCCCTAGCACAGCTATGAGTCATGAACGAAGCTAGGGGTTACTCAATGAAAAGTAACAAATTGTATTATTTTAAACAAACAAAATAAAAAAACAGATCTTCTTATCTGATTAAGCTGTCCCCATCAGAAACCTATTCGCACGCCTCTTGAAAGTATCAAGATTGTATTGGTCAGGGAAAGTGGTCTGGGGAAGCTGATTCCAAAGCTGTGCCGTGCGAACAAAAAAGCTTTTCGAGCGACTCACAGTACGTGCGCGTTCTAAGCTCACATTATAGCATGTGAGTGCATTAGCTCTGCGTGTGCTTCTGGAGAAGATCTTAGGTTTGGGTACGCACTCATTTACTGCAGAGCTGCTTCTACCGAAATAGTACCTGTAGAAGAGACTGAGTGAAGCATTCATGAGATTCTTGACACGTTTCTCAACCCGTTCAAGGAGGTTAAGATGCGTTTGTGGGGCGCCTGCCCACAGATGACAACAATACTCCATCAGAGGACGAATAGTGGACTTGTAAAGATAGCAGACAGTCTGTGGTGGAAGATAGCTGCTGGCACGATAGAGACTACCAATGCGTTGAGGTGCCTGCTTGTAATGGATTGGATGTACGGTTTCCATGACAAGTCTTTCGTAACCGCCAATCCAAGGAAGGAGATGGAATCTTGTTCTCTGATCCTATTATCTGACATCTTAATGCTATGATCATCATCTCCTTTAAGTCGTGAGTGCAGAATACTTTTTGAAGGATTGAAGGAAACAAGCCAATTGGCCCCCCCATTCTGAGACCCTGCGTAAGTCTTCGTTAGGAACGTCGCATAACTGCTGACGTTGCTGAGTGTTTTTAGCGAGTCGCTCATTGGAATTGAAGAGTGTTGTGTCATCTGCATACATCACCAATTTACTCACTAGGCAGTCTGGGAGGTCGTTGATGTACAGCAGAAAAAGAGTGGGTCCCAAAATTGACCCTTGAGGAACTCCTGCATTGACAAACTTGGTGGAAGACTTTTGGCCATCTAAGACGACAGATATCTGCCGGTCACTAAGGAAAGAAGCAAGAAGTTTGTGGAGTTGATCAGCAACTCCATAGGACTTTAGCTTCATAAGGAGTCCCTGATGCCAGACTTTATCGAATGCCTTGGAAATATCCAAGGCAACTGATCTCGTCTCCTCTCGTCAACTGATCGAGACCGGCGATGATCTTTTTGACGTTTCAGACTGTGACTGAAGAAGGACTAACTGTCTCATCAGTGCGCGTGGGAATTGGAGGTGGAATTCTACCTCCATCGTCCAATGACGAATTCTTCGCAAACTCCTTGCAAAGAAGCTCGGCTTTGTCTGATGAGGTTGTCGCCATAGAAGTACTGACTTCGGCATGACGGAGTGCTGGGATGGAGGATTTGTTCCTATTGGTGACACTGTTGTAAATCCTCCAGAAGTCCTTAGAGCCAAGCTTTTAGGTAGCAATGGATTTCCGTACATACAAAGCGTAACGGCTTTTGGCCTGATGTATGGTTTCCTTGCAATGTCTACGTGCGGTTTTGTACAATTCAAGATTGCCAGCGGTACTGTCACCCTTATACTTATGGAAAAAGTGATCACGCTGGCAACTTGCAGCTGCACATTCTGGTGTAAACCAAGGTTGTGAGTGGGGCTTCATTTGGAAAGTACGGTGAGGAATGTAGGCCAACATCCCTATCTGAAGCCACTCTGTCAGTTCTTGCGCCGACTTGTGGACGTTCTCGCTCAGAATCAAATTCTCAGCTTGAACTTGACTAAGAAAAGTGCGGAAGCCACACCAATCTGCTTTGGAGAATTGATAAACTGTTCTATGGAAGGGTGCAGACGGTGTAAAGCAAATTTGTTTGCCAGAAACTGTGATAACACAGTGATCAGACGTGCTGAGGGGAGAAGTAACCTTGTGTGAAAAGCAAGTTGGATTTGAGGTGAGAAACAGGTCAAGGAGATATCCAGTATCCCCAGCTCGGTCAGGCACTCTGGTAGGACAAGTGACAATTTGACTAAGGTTGTGAGAGAGCGAAATCCTGGGCTGCCTGACCGGAGAGATCGGTGGTGCGTGAGTGCACAAGCCAGTCAACATTGTGCACGTTGAAGTCACCAAAAACGGCAACTTCAGCGCTGGGATACTCTTGGAGAAGAGAATCGATCTTGTCAGAAAGAACATTGAAAATATCCGCATTAGTTGATGGAGAGCGGTATAGGAAAAATAGAAGAAGAGTGGTCTTCTGCAGCGGCGCAATGAAGGCAAGATACTCATGCCTTGGATCCTCTTAGCTACGAAGCCTTCTCAAGGAAGGCTTGTCTTGGCATAGACTCCAAGACCATGACAAGGTGCTTTATCCATCCGGTGAAATATGTATCCATCAGGAGTAACGTCGCTTGATGACACACTGGGATCTAACCTGGTTTCCGACAGGGCTAGAAGATCTGGTGACTTACCTTGGAGGAAGATGTTAATGTCGTCGTAATTGGACCTCAGTCCTCATACGTTGCTGAAGCTGATCCTGAGAGGGGTTTTGAGCTTGACGGCTTGACTACGTTTCTTGTGTGTCTTTCTCATTTTCATAATTTCTCATAGAATATCAATCAAACGAACGAAAATTATACTGTACAACAAAGTGATACAAGAAACTTTGGAAGGCATCAGGAAAACGTAAATAATAGCAACAAATCTGTAATAAATAATAGGCAAAAAATACACTTATAGGCACAATTCATGTCGCAAAAGCTTGAAGAAACCCAAATGAGAACCCCTTTGCCGTAACAATGGGTACAAGTCAGGTAGGCCACAGAGGAACCGGATACAGCTACACGGGCTAAACCCCTCAGTGAAGCTACCCACGCATGTCCGTGGCAGTGGAACTGTACCGCCTTTTTTTCGAGCAGTTGACCGGGCCTGCCTCCCAAAGCATTACCAGTGGGTTCGGGACCCTTGAACTACCTGACGCCCGTATGAATACGTTGGATCTGTCACACCTTAACCTGCAACAAATGGGGAAGTGCAAAAGAGAGCAGTGGAAGGAAGTTCGATCACAAATGAGCCAAATAAGTGCCATGCCCAAAAACCTGATTCAACAACATGAAACATCTGATGAGTGTTCATATCTCGCAAACCAGGGGGTAGTGTTAATTGGGACGGCCGAAGCCTACCACACATTTAAAATAAACAAACGTGGAGAAAAAGAATGAAAAATTAATCAAACATAAATAAATTCAATGACCAGTAAAATAAAAATAATATTCCAGAGTCTGCTAGTTAGCCGGAGCACGGTCACAAACCGCCGACAATAAACCTTTCCGACAAGGTAGAACCCAAAGAAGCATGAGCTTCAGACGAAATGATAGACAAAATGTAAAAAACAGACGGAGAGGACGCAATCATCAGTCAAGGCAATCAAGGCAGCTTATCATCAGTGATTGTGAATTTGACTTGTTTCGCAGCTGTAAATAGAATATTTATGTTGAGTTGCATCCTCATTTGATTTGCTCTTGATGTTATGGAGACAACGGATTAGAATGGGGTGGGTAGGGACTGAACGACTGAGCAAAATAAATGAGGAGTGAGTGCGCAAGTAAAATTGTCACGTTTAGAAGTGCTGGTGAAGACATGATAGTAGGCTATTTTGAAATCAACTGTAGTTAATTCACGAAGATTCCTGTTAATGGATCGTTCTTACGTAAGGCACTATTTTCATGCATGCAATACATAGTAGTGGTACTTAACAAAGATGTCAGACAATCGGGCTAATTTTTCAAAGTATTCGTCAATCGTCACCCATCTCTATATTTATCTTTCAGATGGAATGTGATATCCTTTCGGGTCTTACGTGCAAAGTAAGTATTTAATTGTGAAATAATTACTATATACAGGCCGGCCATAAAGTCACGCAGGATGTTCAAAACACCCTGTTCCCAGGCATTCTCACCTATACAAATCCAAATACTGTGAATATATTCTCCTTCAGTGTTGCGATTCGCGCGTGTTTACACGCGCGCGCGTTTTTTGACAATTTGCGCGTGTAAGCGTGTTTTTTCCATTTTTATCCATTTTGCGCGTTTTTTAAGTTTTCGACTTCTATTTTTAATTTTTGATAATAGAAAACTTTGGTTCTAAAATATCAAAATTTCAAATTACATGCAGTTTCTAGATAAGCCACATGTATAGCCTATCAAAGATCATTTAGGTTCATTACACTCAATGGATAGCCTATAGGCCCACTGCTCGTATGCATCTACCACTTAAGGCACGTGTGTATTTGACTTGTCCTGAAAAATACCAAAGCTCTTACTATCTGACCTGCAAATCTAAGCTTTGTAAAAATTCGTTTCATCAAATATTAGCGATCATAGTTGCCATTTTGGCTTATTTGTAAGGAAATACATGTGCGCGTGTTTTTCGACCTTGCGCGTTTTTTTTACCCTACGCCAAGAATCGCAACACTGTTCTCCTTATCATGGCAAATTGTCTGGTATCTCGCGATACCCCCTCGTACAAAGAACTTTGATAAAGATCTGCCTCAAAACAAGTACTGTATTTACGTCACTCAATCTATCTTCTAAGATATAATTCAACTCTTTATTCAAGAAATAGTGTTCCAGAGCAAGTTTTTATAAGAAAAACAACTTGAATTCTATTCGAAATATTGATTGGTAGCGTTAACAAATAAATGTAGTCAAACAAAATGTGTACAGTCTATGAATTCTCAATATGACGACCTTGGTTAAGTTTCAATTCTTCAAGACGAACCAGAATATTCTCACAGCTTCTGCGCAATTCTGACGGGGAAATGGAGCTCATTTCTTCACAAATTGCCTCTCTAAGCTCATCCAATGTCGTCGGACACCTTTGATACACTCTGTGCTTTAGAGCACCCAAAACCAGAAATCCGCCGGTGACAGATCAGGCGATCGTGGAGGCCATGGACGATCAAAGCATCGGCTGATAATTCTTTATGTGAGGAGGCGCTCCATCCTGTTGGAAAGTCGTCTTAGAGAGCATTCACCTTTGTTTCAGCAATGGAACAACATGACTCTGGAGCATAGCAAGATAGGAATCACCGTCAATACTGCCATCAAAGAAGAACGGTGGTAAAATCATTGTTGACGTAAAGCCTCCCCAAACGGTAATTTTTTCTGGGTGTAGAGATGATGAGACAGTCACATGCGGATTAGAAGCGGCCCAAATAACACAATTTCTGGTAAACACACAACCATTCAAATAGAAATGAGCTTCATCAGTCCACAAGATCGAATCAAAGAACCTTGGATCACGCTCACACATCTCTGTGAAGAGGTTTGCGAATTGTAAACGCTTTTCATAATCAGTTTCCTTAAGTTCTTGGACCCTTTGGATGTGATATGGTCGAAGATGTAATCTCTCATGGAAAATTTTCTTGACAGTCGATTGCGGTACTTGAGTGCTGGCTGCGACTCTTGTAGAGCTACACACCCCTAGCGAGTGTCGCTTCTTCAAATCCGTCAAAGTTTCTTCAACTTTCTGAACTGTGGCATCGGAAACTCTTGGGCGTCCACATCGGGGCTCATCTTCAACACTGCCGGTAGTTTCGAAACGTTGGATGAGACGTGAAACTGTCGTTTCACAACAAGGAGGATTCCTGATACCAGTTTCATTTCGAAAAAGTCGTAATGCTCGTTTTGGAGAGCAATTGGATTGATAATAAAATTTCACTAACTTTATACGGGTCGGTAAATCCATTCTTTTGTTTACACGTGATTTCGATCGGTTCTTCGCCGCAAGTGATGACTATTCAATCTGACTTTCACTGACTTGATTTCGCAGTGAATAATTAAATCAGTTCAACACAATTCACAAAAATGACAGTTGAATCAGATGCTAGAACTTTAATTGAAGAAGAATGAAGAGTTGAATTATATCTTAGAAGATAGATTGAGTGACGTAAATACAGTACTTGTTTTGAGGCAGATCTTTATCAAAGTTCTTTGTACAAGGGGGTATCGCGAGATGCCAGACAATTTGCCATGATAAGGAGAATATATTCACAGTATTTGGATTTGTATAGGTGAGAATGCCTGGGAACAGGGTGTTTTGAACATCCTGCGTGACTTTATGGCCGGCCTGTACATGAAACTTCTCAAAATTAATAACAACCAGATTTGAAAGAAGTGTAGGTAGTCCAACAGTATGCCTACTTGAAAAAAGTTGATCAGTACTTTTTATAGTTTAGGAAAACTAAGTCTAAAATGTGAAATTGCGATCCTGAGCGATTGTGAGCTGATATCTTCCTGGAAACATTGGGACTTACACAACTTTCATTTTATACTTGGTGACCCCAAAACATTGTTTCTGTATAAAGTGAAAACTTCTGCCTATTTTCCAGGTCAAGCTATCGTCAATCAGGATTGTGACCAGGGCTGCAAAAGCGATTGAGTTTTTATTCGCCTCCGGTTCCGCTTTCAATTATGGGAACCCGCCACCACTTGTTATTAGCGAGACCCGTTTTCTTTCGTTTTAATATCGTCAGACGTTCACTTTCGCTTCCGTCACCCTGGTTGCAACCTGTGATATATTACACTACGTAGCAGATATAATTTAAAAGACGATTACCTACTTTTTGATTTTGGAAGGGATTTCGAATTAATGAATGTCACTCAAAATTATGATATGTTGTTTAGTGTTCATAATTACTTCGTTGACATGAACCTCAGCACTTCGCTCAGAAATTGGAAAAGGAGGTAAAAATTGTAAGCCCACTTTGCATTGTAATAAATATTTTCGTTCTCATTATATAGCCTCATTCTCATCCCCGTTTGACTTAACCTGGGAATGAGGCACTTCACGACCTCGAATGTGTGTTAGAGAGAGAGAGAGCAATAGATGTCCACATAATTTGGAAGCTGCATTATCTGACCACCTTCCAATGACAATAAGTAAGATATTCAATCAATCACCTGAGCTTAGTATTTGACCACGCATCGATAATTGTATGTAAAATCAATGAATTTATCTTCGATGTCTTTCAGTAGACCAGATCCTGTTATTGCATTTCTCAAAATGTAACAAGGAACCTCTTAAGTGCTCGATTTTTCATCAAAAAATAATATTCATTTTCAAATTGATGCAACAAAATAAAAGAATTTCCCTAAGAAGTCAGGATTTTTCTTTGACTTTATGGTTCTTGTCGAATTTTTCGTGTGAAGATAAATCAACGAAAAGTCCTGCTGAATACATGAAAGTCCTTAAATCATTAACGAAAAGTCCTAAAACTGAGACTGATATTTTTGTAGACACCCTCAGTCTAATGCGATATAATGACAATCTGGTGCTTCGATTAGTTACTTCTTCACAATCAGTAACATGCTCGATCAACTTATAGACATGGTGACTTTTAAGAGTAGAAACAAAGGTTGCATTATTTTTTTGAAAAAAATTATTTTCTTCATTGTTGATTCATGCAACAATTATTGTCACTCATTTACGATTTTTTAGGATTCGTTACTGGAATCGGATAAACCCACAAATTACATAACTGAAAACGTGAAGCCGGTCAACTCGACGGACAATGAGAATTCCAGCCTGTCCTCCCAAAGTGAATCGAAATCAGTCAAAGAAGAGACCGCTCCTGAATTGGACATCCTCAAAATGGCATTCGAAGAGTCTGGACTTGATGCAGATTTTCTGGGCAGCTTGTCATCTTCAGCTGCACCGTCTGTGATGGATCCTGTACATAATGTAAATACCCCTCCTGTAATTTCGACAAACGGCCCAGATGTGAAATCAGTTCGTGTTGTTCGTGTCCAATCTTCAGCGAAACCTCAGACTTCAACTCCTGGTGTTGCATCTCCTAGAGTTGTTCGAGTTATCAAGCCAAGCGAGCTATCTGCAGCTCAGTTGAAAGGAATCCCTTTGAAAGTGCAGACTGTGAATTCAAATATCAACAGTGGTGGTGGCTATCTGCAAATGACAGCTAGTCAACTTCTGAAAACTAAAAAATCTACCACACCGAACGGGACTTCCTTAGTTACCTCTCCGTCTATCAGTAATTCCACTCCCTTGACTAAACCACCGCCGATAATGGTTACGAGCCAAGTACCAGCTGCATCTCCTGTCTACAAAAATGTCGCTATCTTGCGTCGAGGGCCGACATCATCGCTATCTCCGATAGGTAAAGATCCAATCACTGTAACCGTGTCTTCCAAACTTCCTGTGTCGTCAAATTCACTTTATTCGACTGCGATCAAAAAGTCCTTTGAGTCTCCATCGATACTTAGCAAAGATCACTCTATTGATGATGCTTCATCCTTGTCTAGTGGTCGATTAGGACATTTTACTCGGTCATCGCCAGCTATATCAAATCCAGACAATCGTTACAATCAGTATTCATCAGACTGGACGTCGGCCGATCATGATGCAACGGCTGTGCTCAACCCTTCTGCTGGAATTGTCACACGCATTCCTTCATCAAATCTTTCTATTGGAGTGACGGGCACTTCTTCACCTTTACAGCGGTTTGGTTCATCAAGAATTGTCAATGGTAGAGAACATCATAATCAAAGGGTAAGTCATTTAGTACTTCATAAGTAAGACAGTTTTATAAATGTCAGGTAATGTACATGTACATGCTTTTCTGTCTCATGGACCCAAGCACACAAGAGATTCCTTACGATCGAAGATTTTATTACCGTGAGCTGATTTTCTCATCAATTTTTTTATATAAAACTACCACTGCACATGTCTGTATACGACACTTTATAGCCTATGATCATAGTCACGGCACTGGGTTTATTCAAACACTTTTTAGCCTATTTTGAAAATAATCTTCCCGCTTTCACCACTAAGATGTGATTAATCAATCAGTTGACATCATCAGACTGCTTTTCGTTACATGATGTAATTTCGATTCTGTCAATCATGTTGACTCTCAAGTAGTTTGATGTGCAGCATTGTAGTTCAGAGTGCAACAGTAGGCCTATATGTAGGTTCTTGATATCTAATAATCCAATTTCTCTGTGGATTCGTCGAAATCGACTGGCCTAGTAAATCGGCTAATTTTTTCATTTGAAATCCCCTAAAAAATACAAATTCCTGCGTGAGCTCACTTACAAATGCTACCTGTAAAATATATTTTTGCTTACATTGGACTGAGGGTTTATTATGCGTAAGATGCATTATTTCTCGAATATGTCAAAAACTTTCATTCGTTAGGATGAGCTTAGTGCAGTGATAAAAAACTCGACGTGTTTTGTCCAAAGACATGCTCAATAGTATTACATATTTTCAAGTAGTATGCACAGAAATGAAAACCAATTGTCATGGCACAGTTGGGTGGGCACCAGAACATCCTGAAGGCAGTGTGCACAGAAGTTGTTCCATACAACCAACAAATGTGTTGCCCTAATTCTTTTGGATTGAAGGGTAGTTGATAACCAACTCAGGTTGTTGAAACAAAGGAGACAATATTAAGTTATCATCCAAGGATGGGGAGTCTTATCAGTTTGATAGGCCTCCGACTCCGGGAGTAGATCCAGCAAGTAGTAGAAAAACAATAAATCCACGAACAATGTTGCAGTAAAGTTTAATACTTTACGTATTGATTTGACTTATGGCAAGTTGTGCATGCTGATGCATGTATTTTTACTCTTATGTTTTGGTTTAAATATTTTGATATGTTTTTATCTAGAGTGTAACTGAACGTCCTTCAATTGAACTACACGATGAACTCAACGGCGTTCATTTTTCAAACTTGAATGTGAACTGAACACCGTTATTTTCGTGAACTTGCCATTCTGTGCTATTAACCGTGTATTCACAGCAACCTCTCAAATGATGATCATATCATAGCATAAGTGGCAACCAAAGGAATGTCGTTGGGCTGCGACCATGATTCGAGGATAACATACATCCGAATCTTAAAATTGTCTGTGTGGAGAACCAACCGAGAAACTCATGACTCCGGACTCCTTAATGTTAACACTATTTCAATAGAAAGGAAAATGATAATTCCATTATGTCTGTGAATACCTAATTTTGATGAGAGCCTATCATAAAAAAGGCAGAAGTTGTCCATAGTTTTCTATTTCCCCCTGCTGTTTTCGTTGCGCAACCATGTTTAAGAAGATCACATTCACTTAAAGAAATGATTAGTTGTTATCGCCTGGTTGTTGCACTGTCGCGGAAATGAATTGTGTTTTCTGAAATTCTTTCACCTAGCATAAAAACGAATTTGTGTACTGCAGATATCTGCGGAATACTTGAAACAATCATTTGAAATGCATGATTCTTATGTTTCAGGTATCTCAAATAAGATGCCTTGTGTTGAATGCTACATGTATATTGGCTACTTAATGGTTTTCTTTTTATATCATGTTTTCCATTTTAAAAATATCATTACTGATAAGAATGTTATTTCCTGCTTTATTTTTAATATGCGCGCTATGAACCTAGCCCGGCAACAGTTGCACTCATGTGGCCTCAGATTTGCTAATGCTTTGTAAGGTTTTAAAATCCAAAGTCTGAATTGATTGATAAGGTTTATTACAATATTGATGGAAGAAGCGATAAATACCTACTGCTATGTTCGGCAAAATATGGTTGATGAAGACGAAAAGAGTCAAAATTGAGAAATAAAAGTAGCAGGTAGAAAAAAGCGTCGATGCATATCACTCACCTAGTCCCCATCTTAGTAAACACGAGCTCATGTAAACAAAAAGTCGATTGAAGACAGACGATATATGGCTCCGATGAAGCTTCTTCATTGGTGTGATAAAGTGAGGTACACATCGGAAAGTAGTACTTCATGACATTTACAAACATTAGTATTTGTATTTCATGAAATTAAATTAATTAAAAAATTATCAAGATTTAATAAAATTATTTTTTTGCTACATTAGGTTACATGTGGTTACAGTAGCATTGCATTTATACACTAGCGGGCTGGAGAACGCCATCAGTCCTCATTAGGACTACTTTAATTAATAATTTAAATTAGTAAGCATTATATTCTATTATAAATGGCTGCTGGGTTGATTTTCATCATCGTATGAGAATTACATTAAATGATATGTATATCATTTACATTTAAAACAAAGCATTTGCAAATCGATCATCGTTTTAATTAATAGGGAAGTGATGATTTTAATGTCTAATAAGGCAAAGTGTCTCATGATGGATATTATCAAATTTATGGTGAAATTAATGGTTTATAAGTTGAAGACAATGTGTCAACTAGACTAACTGAAAACTTCTCATCACTGAATTTGAGAAAATCTCAAAACATTCAGAATTGCGCGATTTTCGATTAATTTTGCTCTGAGTCGCACGATTCGGAATCGCGCGATAGTCGAATCGCGCCGCCACAGCTCTTAGGGAAAGCTTCGAAATCAAATTTGAATAGCAGAAACGTTCTTTGCGACATCTAAAACCAATGCTTCTATTAAAGTTTTAACCAGAAATCCGATTGCCCCTTCGTCCTTGCCAGTTCGGAGAAGTTAATTGGGTTTCCAGCTGAGGTTTTTGCCAAAACATATGTTTTTGATATTGCTAAGAACGCTTAAGTGTAATTTGAATTTTATTTCAAATTTTATTTCCCTCTCACTCACTCAATCCATTTAGCGTCGATTGCTCCAACTTGATTGGGTCCGACGATTTCTCCTTATGGCTCCTCGCCACTTCTCCCGATCGAGGGCATCGTTGGGTACCAGTCCGAGTAGTCGCAGATCTTCGTCGACACTGTTTCTCCATGACTTCTTGGGTCGGCCGGCTGGTCTTCGCCCTGCCACGTCAATGGATTGCACTCGCCTGGTCCAACAGCTGTCATTCATTCTGGTGACATGCCCGAACCAACGCAGACGCCTTCTCCTTAAGACGTCGCCAATTTCCTCTATCCCGAGCCTTCTTCTCACTTCCTCATTTGAGATCCGATCTTGAGGAGAGACACCACACATCCAACGCGCCATTCTCATGTCGTTGACTTCAAGCCGCCTTACAGATTCCTTCGTCATGGCCCACGTTTCGCTGCCGTACAACATGCAATTTCTGACACATGCTTCGTAAATCTTTGCCTTTGTTCTTAAATTTGGTGATTTGGTTGTCAAAAAGCGTGAGAGTTCTCTGAACTTGCTCCAACTTTGATTTTCAAATTTTATTTCCCTAGTACTGTTTTATTAATACCATTTTGATTTGATGCCGTTCAAGAAGTTATTCTGTTTTCTGCATAATTAGTCGACAAGAGTTTTCGACAACTACCAAACTACCAAACAACTACCAGCGAAGAAATTGTGTAGTTATACTATGAATTGTCTTTATTTTGAGTATTCATGTAAAAAAATAGCATAAATTTTAAAAATAATAAATTAAACATAAATTGCGATACTGAGTTCTAAATACTTGGCATGGGTTATTACTATTTGCCCCAATGCTGGTTGTGAAACGTAAATATGTGTAACAAAACGTATAAAAATTGCAGCTTAGAGCTACTTCCAATTTCCCAATTTTTAATTAAGCAATGCTGGGGAAATCATTGTCACTCATCTTGGTGGTTATTTTGTTAATTTTCTCTGTCAATAGATTGTAAAGTTGATGACGGTGCCGAAATGTAAGTGTGACGACCTAAAATATAAAATATTCTCCATTTTATTGTTTTGTTTTCATTATTATTATTATTATCGATCAAATCCAAAATAACAAGTAGATCCCGTCAATCCCCGTCAATTAAAATCCGCAATCAATGTTTTTCCTGTTGATGACATAGCATCGGAAGTTGATGACATATCACCAATTAGACATTACTTAGATGGATATTAGTACAAGGGGATTCATAAGTGCTTAAAGCAGTATGATGCTAGACTCTATTATTTTCAGTTGAACATGATTGCCAGACTTCATGTCATTCGAGACTTCTTGCCTGGAATAAGTAATTATTATATACTAGCATTATTACATATAACCTTTTAATAACACATCTCATTTCTTTGCCAGGCGATAGATGAATGCACAATCCCACCGTTTATGACACGAAGCGCAGGTGACTGATTTCATCTTGTGCATGCCTTCCATGAAGGTAAATACAATGAAGGAGTGACTTCCTTTTTTTATAGGGTCATCCAATAAATAAGCAATAATAGCATGTCATTTGTGAGTATAATGGCACATAAGTACTTAGATCTTGTAATTATTTCTGTAAGTGATGTTTAGGGCAGTCAATCTACGATGGTCTGCAACAAAGAGGAAATAGTCATCCGATGGCACGAATCTAAATATGACAGGTTGATGATAGTGCTTGTGTTCTATCTATATAAATCTCTCAAGCACCATGTGCTACAAGTTGATTGTTAGGATCCGAAACCTTGCTTTAAAGCAGCCACATAGTTCCTCCTTGATGACTCCGCGCTTATTGATCTTATTTTTGGTTTCTTCTGTGTATTGGTTTTCTTCGTTTATAATTTTTGGTTAGCTTCTCATCATACTTCATGCTGAGCACTCATTAGTTTACAGATATAAATACAAATGATTTTTAGTTTTGATTTATTTCCCGTCCCCTTAAAAGTTGGGTCGACTAACCTTTTGTAAGTCTTATGCCTCCCACTCTGTACTAGGGGATGGATCTCTATGTTTTAAGTATTAATTCATATTCATGCGCACTGGACTTCAAGTAATCTAATTTTTTAAATGATTTTCAACTAGGGTAGCTGTTTTAATATTGTTTTCTTCCTCTTGTTGTATCCTTTTGAATTTTTAGCCGTGCCGTGATCTAATTTAGTCTACATTTGAGTGACTGAAGAGTCACGTTTCCTTGAACTCCTTCGAATGACCTGTAGTACCGTGAAATTTTGTACTGTCATAAATATGTCAGTGGCATCACCCGAATTTCGTGTGACGAAATTGAGCCCGTGAACACAACAACGCATGAAGGAAGTATGAGCTCCGCACTTTATTGAAGAAATGGAGATATCACCGTTGTGTTGAGCAGCCGATTAAATAATTTTCTAATAGAGGAATTCGGCGCTTTGAGGAATGAAACGATGATGAAATATCTCCGAATCGTCTTTTATTTTAGAACCATTTTATTTCAGGCGTTAAAAGAGAAGAATGCATCCACTAGGCTAGATAGTGACCACGTGTCGTAGGTGTGAAATGGCTGGAAGATATAGCAAGTTGACTGCTTGGTTTTAATCGATTTGGTACTTCAAGTTTTCATTGCATCATTAAAGAAAGTTTTTGATCAATCCATTCAGATCCTGATATATTTTCACCCTCATCAGCATGATTTGCAAAATTCTTTCACAAAAGCCAAGTTGCAAGTTTTTATCAAAATTAAAGATTCGTCAATATATTTCGACTTTATTTTTTATCCATAGTCATTTTCAAATGACTGAAACACATTCCTGGCAAATTTAAAATTACAGCGGCAAATCTATGACATCTTGTTTCCGCATTATCAAAGATTGCTCAATGCTAAAACATAGATATCATAAAATCTGGACCTTGATTAGACAGTTTCAATGAGCATGATTTGCTTTGTAATCATTCATTTTAAAATTAACCGCATTAGGTAGCCTAATAGATGAAAAATGCTTCCGCATCTTCTGTTGCATCCGTCATTATTTTTTGAAATTTATGCATTGGTCAACTCGACTAATATTTGGTTTTTTTTGAGGCGCATCATATTTATTGACGATTTCTAGTCATGGCATGATACAGCTGGAGGAGGATTTTTCAGAAGGTAAAAAAGAAAATAAAGTGTCTCCATCGAAATCTTTCATGCCAAAAGTTACTTGAATACCAAGATTTAATCGACGATTTTGGATTGGATTATCATTCAACATTCTGCATAGCATAAGTGTTCAGTACGATCAAAATGATTTCTAAATATACTTAAAGATAATTGATCGATGGTTGCTAAAGTGGGTGTTATCACTGTTGACATTTCCAGTACGATAGTTTGGTAAATGCTTGCAGAATATAGATGGAGGGTTTTGTCGTTGTATTTTCCATTTGATTCTGATCCTTCGTCATGATCGTTTTTTCTGAGACCGTTGGCACTTTACAGATGCCACCGGAACACCTTCGCTTGCGGAATGCGCAAATGTCTCAGATGGAGGATTTTGATGATGATGGAGATGATCTAGCTCAAGCTGAAACCTACGCAGAATACAGTCCCCCACGCTGTGAGTTATTCTGTTTCAATTTGTTTACAGCACTGCTTGCTTTAATGGTGTAGCAGTTGAGTTTCACCTTGTCATCAGTGCGACATTAATAAGATATATATACAAGACGGTGTTACAGGGCCGAGCTCATTCAGTTTTATGAGATTTCGGTAGTTTAGCACCATACATAATTGATGCAATATAATGAAAGAGATCATATAAGTAGAAAAAGTTCGCAAAACCGACCACCTGTGTTTGAATAGGATACATCATCGACGCTATCATGAAGAGCAACTAAAAGACACAGGTTTCGCTGTTTATTTTGATATTTAAGTTTTGTTTCACTGATTTTGCCTTTTATTGTTTCTTTCAGAATATTAGGTCATTTTGTAAATAATTTATAGTCGACTTGGCAATTTTGCATCATTAGTTTATGTATAATTCGTATGTATTTTTTTCAATTGTTCCCCTACAATAAAATACATATTTTTAATCATATTGTGTTGTGGCCTACTGTGCAGCAGACGTGGCTGGATCGATATTTTCGTCCAGCATGTCGACCACCGACAGATGACCCTCCACATCAGGCGGAAATGATTGTATGCAGACCGTTGAACTTCAAGCATGAGTGATGTTAGTAGCTGAAAATGCTTTCTATTGTGTATTGTCATCGTTGTTAACAGTGCAAACATCGAACGTTTTCTTTATTTTCTTAACGTCACCGGCATAGTCAATGCTCGAAGTTAACGAATCGAACTTCCAGGCAGCCTTCTTAATATGCCTAATTGAATCCTCACTTATCAAGGATTTAAGTCAACGTCGATGTGATAAGATCGAGAAATTTTATCGATCGAGCAATGAAAGTCAATGATATTATAGATATACCATTAATCGAAACTTGTTATTTTTCTCTTGCAGGGAAATTGGGGAGAAAACATCCAGATCCTATCGTGGAGTCCAGTTCGTTATCAAGTGTAATGCCACCTCAAATTCATTATAATTTAGGTTTACCAGACCCATTGATCAATGAAGGGAGATTATCGAATCTACAGTTGGAGGCTGTCGTGTATGCCTGTCAGCGGCATGAGTGCATATTGGCAAATGGAAATCGAGCTGGATTTTTAATCGGTAAATATTTGCGTGCATAACTTTGCTGAAAGTTGTCGCTTTTTTACTGACGAAATTGCCGTCGAAATTTCAGTGCGCAGATGGTAAGACAGACCAGAGCATTAAGGGCTACACTTGAAAGGGATCTAGATGAAATTAAGATATTTTGTTGCAAGTTATAAATACTTTGTGATTTCTCACCGGCTCCATAAATTTTTATTTAGTCAAATGAAAGCAGTACGGCACCTGCATCATGGAATATGTACTCTGAAAACCCTATTGTTTTGACACAGGTAAAAATAATCATACTATTGCTCCTGATCCTGATGATATGTAAAATGTGTGAACATGTGGTTATACAATCTTTTTCAAGTCGTCATTCCCAATTCAGACTAATTAACGAAGGTGAATAGCTGGCTCTAACTTAAGCAGAATTTTGTGAAAAAGAGGATCCATAGAATGTCCATTGTCCACTAAAGCTGACATATTCGTAGTAAAATTTTAGGTACTCGTTGAAACGCTGCATAGTTTCAAGACTGATACCAAATAAACTTGCTAAGCTTGTTAAGGTATACCTTTATATTTCCCCTCCCTCTTTCATTCGTTACTGTCATCCGTGAGCCGCTAAATTCGTAATCTCAACCTAATAGGTGATGGCGCTGGAGTTGGGAAAGGTCGAACAATAGCTGGAATCATTTACGAAAACTACCTTCGTGGAAGGAAGAAAGCGATCTGGATGTCAGTTTCAAATGATTTGAAAGTAGATGCTGAACGGGATTTACGGGACGTCGGTGCTTCCAAAATCAAAGTTCACGCCCTGAATAAGGTAAGAAATAACCCCAAGGTACAATATCTTATTTTTTTGAAGCTCCTAATCGTTCACATATTTTTTGCTCAAACAGAGTGTAATTTTGACTTTTTGTATTCAGATTTGTAGATTACTTATTTTCACCTCTTGATTGATCTGAATGATCCTTGTGGTTTTTTTAAACTTGAGCATATCATATGACAACTTCAGTTTCTCCGACTTAGTTAGCCATTAGTCAACAAGAGATGAATTTTGTAAAATGTCTTCAAGTTATGATTGCAGGTATCGATATTTTCTATCCACTTATACACGTAGATCTTCCAGAAATCCAAGCAGCTTTGGCTTATTTCACGGATTAAACTTCCTATTATTGTCAATCCCCTGAGGCATTTAATTTCGGAAGCTCTTTCATAATGAAGGGTATTAAAGAAGTTCATCACTTAGCTGTAATGATGCAGTGCATTTTCCTGGGACCGATTATCAGTAGGCAGCTGATGGGCCGCGAAGTAGAAAGTCTATGTGGTGCTAAGTTGAATATAAGTCAAAACTAAGTTTCAGATAGAAATGATATTTGATTAAAAATTGGACTTGATCTTGGCAATGTTAATTGAATGGCGTTTTTACCATCCAGTTGCAGGATGACAAGAGCTTCCTGCAATGTAGTCATTTCCAATATTTTTTGTCGAATGGAATTGGAGAGTTGTGATATTGGCATTTTTCGTGATACCCTTGCTCTTACAGACTAATCACTACGGCTGATATGTATCTCACTCGGCAAAAAATCAAAAAATAGCAAAAAATTTAAGAATGTGGCAAAAAATATCAAAAAAAGAAAAGAATGGTAAAAAATGGCAAAAAAATCTGGGATTTCTACTAGTATCAACAGCAATTATTTTCTTATTGATATCTCTGTGGTCTAATTCTTAAATGGTGTAGTGGAAATTTCTAGACGTCCGAAACCTTAAGACTAGAAATTCTGACTTTTACTAAAACAGTTTTTTAGATTTTGGGATTGTTTGGACTTTGAAGGACATGAAGTTGTTTAAAATTTTATATTGTTGTTTCAAATTTTGAATTGTTACATTTGTTCGTTGATATTTTGTTGATTTTGCATCTAATAATACAGATTTTTAATATCACGTGATCAGAGTATTTTGATGTAGAATGACTTAAATAGCATTTATACTTAGGTTGAACAATTTAACTCGTCTTGCATTTGACTTCCGTAGCTAGGTCAATGCTAAAACGTTACTGGGAAAATAACTTGCAACTAAGGACTACTTAACCTAAGACGAATGTTTTCAGTGGACGATAGGTACTCGAAAAAATCGTATAAGTATCATATAAGGACTGCATCCTGAAAAGAAAAAGGTCGATTGTATCGTGGTGAATACTTCATGGTGCACTATTCAGTCAAGTCATTTAGTTTTCTCCATTTTAGAAGAAAAATAAGGGGCAAAAAATTTTTTGCCACCCTAGCAAAAAAAGTGGCAAAAAATCCAAAATTTTGGAGTGAGACCCCTGTATATAGATCTGAGAATGAGAATGTTACTCAAATTCTAGTTGAGCTTGAGTACCGTGTTAGGACATGAAGATGCAAATATTTTTCACATCACTTTATGCAGCCAATTAAACTCCTACAAATTTTAAGTGTAGAGGACGAAACGATTGCTGTTTTATGCTTAAAGAATGATGCTTTTGGTTATGCCACACACATACTTTTATTTTCAGTTGAAGTACGCAAAGATAAAATCACACGCAAATGGCAAAATCAAGAGGGGTGTTATATTTTCTACCTATTCTTCACTAATCGGTGAAAGTACGACAGCAACTAAAGCCAAGTACAAAAGTCGAATCAAACAACTAGTCAACTGGTGCGGCAAAGATTTCGATGGTGTTGTAAGTATTGAATTCATTCAAGTAATCACAATGAGAAAGAGAGAAATGCATTTTTGTTCATCTGCCAAAATGCAAGTCGACGGAGTGTAATGTGCAGGTGGATGAATATCCTCTGATTCCAAATCCTTAATTGTTGAGATTTTCTGTTAAAGATTGATTTCTTATTTAGTAACAAAATGAATTGGTACATAGTCCTACATAATCACTTTCTATTGAGATGCAATATCGGTGCTCGAAATACTTTTTGGCTGTCTATCACAAACAGAATTGGCAGCATGCATGTTGAAAACCATCCTCCCCTAGAGCGAGCACAAACCCACTTTTCCTTACTGCCTTTAGTGGTCGTTGTTAAAGATCGCATCACTGAAGCGCATGCGTTCGCGTCTTCAAATCGTTGCGGATCAAATATTGTAAAAAGACATTGAATAAAAATATCGCAATATAGGTAGTTTTTTTAATAAATCCAGCGGCGTTTTTAGTTATCTAAACTGAATAATGTAATGCTTCTTTAGCTTTAGGTTAAAATTAAATAGCATGAATATAAACGCATGAGAACGTGCGCGGTTCACTCTTAACTTAGTTTTCATCTTAATTGATAACTTGCCATCATGAATTCATGATGAAGCACAAATTTATCAGTAGTGAATTGTCAAGAGCTGCAGGCTCATGAAATAAAAGCAATCTATTTAAGAAGCGCGTTGCACAATGCGGTGGTCTATTGGCATCAACTGTCATGTGATTCCTTGAAATGACATGACCTTGAAGGGTACTGTTGATTATTTTTTCATGTTCAAAGCATTGTGTATTTGTATGTACGAGTATATTACAAGATAACTTGAAAACCTGTTTCATGCTCAGTAGTCATCAGCTTCTATGCCTGCAGCGACATCCTCAGAGCCTTGCAGGTATTCAGCCTCATCCTTCAATATTTAAATTTGACATTTTATGGGAAGGGTATCCTACAGTTGATGACAATTGATAGACTAGATATTCGTCAGACTGATATTTCTTCATAGATTACAACAGTCATTCGATGTCAGCTGGATGGGATGTCTGAACTACATCCTTGCAGATTTAGATAGATAAAGGTAACAATGGCACCTACAATAGCGTCCCAAGCTTTTGAAACGGCAGGTTGATCCTACACATCCCATTCGGGTTACTAAGTTATGATTGATTCATTCATAGTAAAACTTGTCGTAAACATGAATTTCAAATACTTTTTACGACAAAATATATTAAGTTAAGTGATGTTGTAGCCTATATAACAACTAATATTTCAGATCGTATTCGACGAATGTCACAGAGCAAAAAATTTGACACCCAGTGGATCTCAACGTCCTACCAAGACTGGCCTTACAGTATTAGACCTACAGAATCGACTTCCACTTGCACGAGTTGTCTACGCTAGTGCAACAGGTGCTACCGAACCAAAAAATATGGCTTATATGACACGCCTTGGTCTTTGGGGCGAGGGTACACCTTTTCGTCAGTTCTCAGATTTCATCAACACAGTTGAAAGACGTGGAGTTGGTGCAATGGAATTGGTAGCGATGGACATGAAGCTTCGTGGTATGTACATTGCACGACAATTGAGTTTCAAAGGTGTCACGTTTCGTATTCGGGAGGTGCCAATTGAAGACGTTCGGGTTGGCAGTGAATCCTTCAGTGATATGTACAACGACGCTGTGGATGTGGTAAATATAAACATTTCAACATTTAAGATGATTTTTTGTAGTGCAAATTTATATTTTGAGAGGTTTATCTTTACTTATCTTAAAACTTATCACAGGATGTCGACAATCTGGGAATCCCAATAGGCCCCTGGAGAATTCGGGAAACCCTTGAAAATGGTCATGAACCCTGAAAATTTGAGTATTCCCCGAGTAGTTATAAAGCAAATAGGCCTAGTTGGATAAAATGAAAAGTTGAAAAGAATCATATCACTTTGTTTTAAGCAGTAACTTCAACAATTTGATTGTTTTACTAGGTTATTCATAGTGACTAAGTGCATGCATTGAATTTATTGTCGGCAATTATTTTCCAGGATATTTGCACTATTCTCTCACAAAACTGACGTGATGCCTATAGCACACTTCTTCTTTTGATACTTCTTCAGTTGGTTGGATGTGTGCCCATTCGATTGCATATTTTCGGATCAATCACCTGTGTCAGGAATACAGAATTGTTATCTAAATTAATAATAGAAATGTGATGTTGATACTTCATATACTGTATGTGCAGACCTGATTCAAGAATTTGAAGGCTGCTTTACTCAATTCACTGAAGTGAAAACTTGAATAATGGCTGGTTAAATCACAAAATAATAAGTTGCATGAAATTGAGTCTGTCATAGTCGTGAAATAAGCATCTTACTTGTACAAACATTACATTTACATGCGAAAAATCTTGAATTTCAAGTATAATGCTGTATAAAGACAAATTACACTAGGTTAAATCTGTAGGTGAATTCCGATTTGATAACATGGGCAATTGGGAATGGACATCGATGAAAAAGTTTCTCTGTGCGATGGCCAATATAGAAAGCTGGTCAATACATTAGATGCTTGACTTTTGATGCACATCAGTCAAAGAAAATTTGATAACAGAAAAAATGTTTGCTGTTCACGGGGAAACCCCTTGAAAAACCCGGAAAAAATCTGTCGACACCCTGAATTATTAGAGCAATATTTTCCCTAAATACGAGGGGCGTTCCAAAAGTATCCGGACTGAGTCCATAACTTTGAGAGTAATGATCTGATCCCTCTGAAGTTTAGGTGTGTTGAACCCATTATCATCATAAATAAGCACAAAAAATTTCATCCCGATATCTTAATTGGTTACAAAGCTGCAAGTATTTTAGTAATGTCACTACTTGAAATTTAGTGACGACCAAATTAATTATTAAAAGTCGTAAGATCATATCATTTATTGTCTCTTTTCTTTCTTATGAATTCTTCTCACGACTTTGATGTCTTCTATTGCTTTAGAATGTTGACTGATTTAGTCAGATGCAAAGTTTGTTATTGCATTGCACTCGTCTCATGGATTTCACTGAGCTGCGTTCGATGTTCATGATTCACGAATTGTCACATTAAAGTTAATGACTTAATGATTTTTCAATCAATCGTCGATACAGTCACGCGATGGAAGATACGAGTATTCAGAAACCGGAGAGCCAGCGCGCAATCATCGCCTTTTTGACATTTGAGGGGTCTACACCAGTAGTAAGCAAAACTCCACTTCTGGACCGCGCAAGATGGCGGCCATCGCTGCGTCCCCCCCCCCTCTGGCACGGCAGAGTGTCGTGGTCGGCCGCCGTGGTGCTTCGTGTCTGAGTCCCCCCCCCCTCTGGAACGACAGAGGTTGTGGTCTGTCGTGGTGTGCCGGCCGGGTGGGTCCACGTTCACAACATGTTCGCTGACGTCCCCCCCCCTCTGCAACAACAGAGTGTGAGACTCGGGTGAGTTGGTCCGACCGCCTGGTTGACGTGGGCGACCGTCTAGGTTGACGTGGGCGACCGCCAGGATTAGTCTTGAGGCTATAGTGTGTGATGTTTTTGGTGCAATCTGCTGAATGTTGGGTTGTAAAATGGGTTGTTTCGAGTGGAAGGAGTGGTCGGATGAGAAAACGGAGGTCAGATTCGGATTCAGCGTGAAATTCTGCATCGGTAGGGTGAGTTTCAAGGCAATCGGTGAGAAAAAATTTTCAACATTTTTCGAAAAAACGACAGAGTTAGAATTTGGGACGTTTTGGTGTGTAGCGCCCAAACGAAGCATCGGATGAGAAAACGGAGGCCAGATTCGGAATCTACGTGAAATTTTGGGTTAGGAAGGATGTTTCCAGCGAAATCGGAGAGAAAACATTTTCGGCTGACGTCCCCCCCCCTGGACAGCTTGCTTCCAGTGGACGGATTTTGTCGTGCGATAGCTCGTTTGAAAGCTAAGAGTGAGACAAATTCAGTGAAAGAATCGGCTTGTTCCTATCTGTCTTCGTTCAAAAGTTAGAGCGGTTACAAGATTTTAGGTCGGAGCTCGCTCACCTGAAAAAATCCTAAGTGTCAGAGTGGCTTTGTATGGGTAAACTTTTGAAAATTTTCCAAAGTGTGGAATTTCGACCTGGGACCGTCACCAAAACATTTTTCATCAAATTTCACTGACCCCCCCCCCCCGACAACAATCTTCTAACTTTGGTTCTAGTGGACGGATTTTGTCTTACAGCTACTCGTTTGAAAGAGGAGAAAAAACTGCTCGACAACATTTTTTGTTGCGAGTCAATCGGACCAGCCGTTCACAAGTTAGAGCGGTTACAAGATTTTAGGTCGGAGCTCGCTCACCTGAAAAATCCTAAGTGTCAGAGTGACTTTGTATGGGTAAAAATTTGAAAATTTTCCAAAGTGTGGAATTTCGACCTGGGACCGTCACCAAAACATTTTTCATCAAATTTCACTGACCTCCCCCCCCCTGGACAGCTAGCTTCTATCTTGGCTTCTAGTGGACGGATTTTCTCGTGCAATAGCTCGTTTGAAAGCTAAGAGTGAGACAAATTCAGTGAAAGAATCGGCTTGTTCCTATCTGTCTTCGTTCAAAAGTTAGAGCGGTTACAAGATTTTAGGTCGGAGCTCGCTCACCTGAAAAAATCCTAAGTGTCAGAGTGACTTTGTATGGGTAAAAATTTGAAAATTTTCCAAAGTGTGGAATTTCGACCTGGGACCGTCACCAAAACATTTTTCATCAAATTTCACTGACCTCCCCCCCCCTGGACAGCTAGCTTCTATCTTGGCTTCTAGTGGACGGATTTTCTCGTGCAATAGCTCGTTTGAAAGCTAAGAGTGAGACAAATTCAGTGAAAGAATCGGCTTGTTCCTATCTGTCTTCGTTCAAAAGTTAGAGCGGTTACAAGATTTTAGGTCGGAGCTCGCTCACCTGAAAAAATCCTAAGTGTCAGAGTGACTTTGTATGGGTAAAATTTTGAAAATTTTCCAAAGTGTGGAATTTCGACCTGGGACCGTCACCAAAACATTTTTCATCAAATTTCTCTGAACGAGGGGGGGGGAGGTCAGTGAAATTTGATGAAAAATGTTTTGGTTAAGGTCCCAGGTTGAAATTCGGAAGTTTTAAATTTTTCAAAATTTTCACCACACTGGAGCTCTCACACTTAGGAATTTTTTCACTTGTGGCATGTTACATGGACATGTGCTGGCGGACCAACTTCCCGTGGTCATATGAGAATGGTTCAGGTGTCATATTGTAAAGAATGATGAGACAAATCGTTTGCAACAAACCGCATGTCGCTACGATGAATACTTTCGGAGATAGAGCCATTTTAAGTTTTCTTCCGAGCATATATAAACCCCCGACAACGTAAGTCTGATCACTTCATCGAAAGACGAGGTAAGCGACGGTCGTCGCTCTGAGCTCCCGATATCGGGTGCAAAGGACTCTATCTTTTGAAGTAGGCAAGCTATCTTGCTACTTCAAAGTTTGTATGATAGAGTTTGATAGTGTCTTTACTACTGATAAAATTTTTTAAAAGTAGTATGAGTAGTAAAATGCGGAATTTTTTAAAAATTCTTAATTTTCACTTTTTTCAAAGTTTTAACATATAGACTAAGGTTTTCAAGTATCCTGAGTTCAAATATGCTATCAGATTTGAAATTTAACTAAGTCTAAGGCAGCTTTGAGGGGTTAGATCCCAGCTACTGATCACTACCTTTGACTCGGCGTTCCTGTTACCACTTCGGGGCAGTGACAATGATGTCTTCAGCTGTAAAGAGCGGGTATCGGGGAAGATCTCTCACTTCCCTAGTGATCGGTACAAGGCCTTCGGGCTGTCGACGGGATCGAGTGCCACTCACTACACTCACATCTATCATTCCTCACTAAGTGTTGATATTATGTTGAATGTTGACTAAGTTGAATGTTGAATGATGATATTATGTTCTAGGCTGTATACTACATTCAAATCTGCTATCAGAAATTTAACTAAGGCAGCTTTGAGGGGTTAGATCCCAGCTACTGATCACTACCTTTGACTCGGCGTTCCTGTTACCACTTCGGGGCAGTGACAATGATGTCTTTAGCTGTAAAGAGCGGGTATCGGGGAAGATCTCTCACTTCCCTAGTGATCGGTACAAGGCCTTCGGGCTGTCGACGGGATCGAGTGCCACTCACTACACTCACATCTATCATTCCTGACTAAGTTTAATGCTTTAGGAATATGACTGTACTACATGATTCAAAACTTATACTAATTTCATTATCTTACAGTTAACGAGAAATCTCAGTAACGACAAAAATGGTCAATAACGACAAAAACAAAAAATTTCACATCAAAATGTGCGTATGCGGTCGAATCAACCGCCGAGACGGTCTCAGGGACCACATAAGGAAGGCAGGGGCCGACCACATGGTTATCCTGAATAGGATTGCCTGTGTGAAGTGCAGGGTGCTGTTGGTTGTTGGGCAGGAGGCCGAGTTTTATCGGAGGCATGGTGAGTGTGTAGGAGGGTTGGTGACCGATTTGAGATTTACGCAGTTGATTGTGGAAGAGAGGGAGCGAATGTTGGCGAATGTTGCGAATGTTGTTGAGAATGTTGTTGAGAATGCTAGTGGGAATGTTGTTGAGAATGCTAGTGGGAATGCTGTGGAGAATGCTAGTGGGAATGCTGTGGAGAATGAGGTAGAGAATGCTGTGGCCGGTTTGAAGGCTGACAAGTGGCGGAAGAGAGTGTTTGAGAGTGATGATGAGGATGATGTGGATTTGGATAGGGAGCGAGTGAGGAAGTGTGTGAGGAAGTTGAGCTCTTCGTCATCGGAGGTATCCAATATTGTTATTAGCGACCCCCCGAAGAGCTCATCTTCCCCAATAGTGAAGGGTGGTGGGGTACGGAAGCAGTCGGCGCGGTGGGATGAGGATATGGAAAAGAAGCATGTGTCGCAGCAAGCGGCACATGCTTTGTTGGTAGATCGCTATGAAAGTTTGAGGAAGGTGAATGAGAGAACGTTGAGTGAGTTGAGTGAGTTGAAAATGAAGGAGGTGAAATGTAAGGAGGTGGCAGATGAGAATATCCGTATGAGGCGTGTTGTGAAAGAGTTGAAGGAGAATGTGCGAGTGTTGGAAGACAAGAATGATGAGTGTGAGAAGAGGGCGAGTGCTGCGGAGAGGAGAATGGGAGAGGCAGAAGCGAAGTTTGAGGAGATGATGAAGGAGATGAGTGTGTTGAGAGCGAGGAATGTTGAGTTGGAGAGGACTGTGGCTCGGCGGGGTGATGAGAGGCAGGCGTGTGAGAAGTTGGAGCGCATGAGGGATGAGTGGGAACGTGTGAATGAGGATCGTTTGTTTGAGTTCCACATCCCTATTCGGGATAACCATCTGGCCGGCGAAGTCCTCGTCAATAAAAGCCTGGACGAAAGCATTGTATGCTATCATGGACATCCGAGCAAGAAATGCCTCCACGCTACACTAAGAATGCGCGGGCATCTCCACAAATTTTCAATCAGGAAGCCCGCGAGACTGCCTAAGGATGACTAACTTGGTAAGTGAAAAAAGTAAATAAGATAGTATATCCTATTCTAATACATATCATTTTCATTGCAGATCTTTGCCTGCCTTCACCACCCCATCAATTTACTCCGAGAACGAACCATCGGCTCTCTTAAGGGCCACCTAGGGGCAAGACATGATAGAACCTCCACGCGGTTTGCCCTGGGCAGTCTTCGGACTGGCGAATACTATCATTAAGTTGAATCTGCTATCAGTCAACTTGAACGTTGCGTCGCATTAGAGGGGTATATAAACCACTGCCTCTCATTTCATTTCATTTCAATCATGCAGACGCCGAACAGTCAAGTCAGCTCTCCTCGCGGACCGCAGTTAAGGCCGCGAAATTTATTTGAGGAGTTCGTCAGGCTAGAGGAGCAAGACAGAGTCCACAACAATCTTGCTCGGATTGGCAATCCGATGACAGCAACTGCTGCCAATCCAACGGAATGGCGCTACATTCCACTCTATACTCACATGCCAGTTAGTGTGGAAGTCGACAGTGCTACCAAAGAGAGAGTCTTTGACTCTCTCAGCAGAATTGGTAGGCTGTAGGATGACGACTCCCGAGAACGAACCATCGGCTCTCTTAAGGGCCACCATGGGGCAAGACATGATAGAACCTCCTCGCGGTTTGCCCTGGGCAGTCTTCGGACTGGCGAATACTATCATTAAGTTGAATCTGCTATCAGTCAACTTGAACATTATGCAGTCGATTGCTATCCCTGAAGCATTCTGATTCGCTGTTGAGCAATTCATTGTTGAAAACCCTATATAAGCCAGAAGATTGTAGCGCTTCTCATTCAATTTGAAGTCACGATGGAAGCGACATCTGCCGACAATATTCCCGTCTTCACTGATGAAGACAACGACATTCCCGAGTTCGTCATCCTCGACGAGTGGGATGAGGATGAGAAGAAGGGGAAGATCAAGAGGATCGTTTGGACGGATGAGGTGTGGACTCCAAATACCACCCGCATCCGAAAGGTGCCAGATGCACCACCACGGCTTAGGCGGTATAGGGTATACGAGAACCTAACCGTCATACCTATTGACTATTCAAGCCAATAGTCATCTTGTTACTCCCGAGAACGAACCATCGGCTCTCTTAAGGGCCACCATGGGGCAAGACATGATAGAACCTCCTCGCGGTTTGCCCTGGGCAGTCTTCGGACTGGCGAATACTATCATTAAGTTGAATCTGCTATCAGTCAACTTGAACGTTGCAAATGAAGTTCGGTGTAATACTTCCTTTCGACGGGCGTTCCTGTAAAGGGCGGCGGTGAAACCCGTAGCTATGTATACCGCAAGGGACATTCGGCAATGGTCAATCTTGTTAAACCTCTCTGCGTCATGTTTGCAAGTGATTGCCTCTGTCTCAACGTAGCATGCATTCGCGTCAGGGCGACATTTAGCCAACTGTCGAAGGTTGCCTAAAACTTTCCATTGCATACGTTATGAGAACCATGAGTTCTACCTGTCTCTATCAATGAGACGAATTGATGAATGGAATGAAATGGGAGGACACTCACGCGCCACACGCAACATAACACACTTCTCTCTTCCGTAGTCTAACAAGCTCTTTACACATGGATCGCAGTCGATTGCTATCCCTGTATCAGAAGTGTAAGCTATCTTAATTTATTTGACACTATTTTATCTACCATCATCGTCCATATGAAATGTTTTTAGATTTACAAGTTAGACTAAGCGTGCTACTATTTCCAAATGAAAAAGTATACATGGTTAAATCATCCACTTAAGCCCATCCGTAGTCTAACAAGCTCTTTACACATGGATCGCAGTCGATTGCTATCCCTGTATCAGAAGTGTAAGCTATCTTAATTTATTTGACACTATTTCATCTACCATCATCGTCCATATGAAATGTTATAAGATTTACAAGTTAAACTAAGCGTGCTACTATTTCCAAATGAAAAAGTATACATGGTTAAATCATCCACTTAAGCCCATCCGTAGTCTAACAAGCTCTTTACACATGGATCGCAGTCGATTGCTATCCCTGTATCAGAAGTGTAAGCTATCTTAATTTATTTGACACTATTTCATCTACCATCATCGTCCATATGAAATGTTATAAGATTTACAAGTTAAACTAAGCGTGCTACTATTTCCAAATGAAAAAGTATACATGGTTAAATTATTCACTAAAACCCCATTCAAGTAAGTCAGTATGAAAGCAAAGATAATACGAAATAAACATTTATTATGGCATGTATTTCAAAAGGTCTTCATCGTCAATATCGTCCCAGAGTCTGACTTCACATAGATTACAAAAACAGTTGAGCTGCTTTAAACGTTCTTCTGCAGCGTCCCTCACTTTCTCAATGTACGCCCACTCCGCCACGGTTCGCGGTTGGGAGTTAGGGGTGTACCACTCCCATATTTGATGCAAGTGCGACTTGCTGGTCATCTCCATCACCCCTTCGGCATCATATTGTAAATATTTCCACCGTATGCCTGTTAGGTCGGGCAACTCCTCTTCATCCTCCTCCGATAATGATAACTTTCGTATATTGTCGAGATTGTATGTCTTCTCCACCTTCGCCTTTCTTGGTGCATTTGGTGTAACGAGCACCTTTGCTGATGTATATGGAGAGGAGAACTCCAATGCGGTATTTGGTGTTGTTGGAGGACTTGTCATGTTGTCTTTGAAATGCTGACTTTGAATAATGATAACTTTAACATTTTTCTAATTCTTAAGTATACACAAGCAGCCAATCAGAATGAACATCCAATGAATGAAGAGGATGAAAGTATATAAGCAAAGTAACATTCAGGTCATTTCATTTAATCTGTGAATCATACAAGTGACGAACGCACGATCTCTCTCTTTGACTATTATTTGAGTGAAGTCTCTATCTTGTAGAAGTATCAACCTTAAACTTGATTTCGTTGAAATGGTAAGTTGAAAATTTCCTCTCATCTCCCTCAAACGTGTGACTAATAGCATCTTCCTCAATTTCAGACATCAACTTCATCACCAACGCCCTCTCTTCTCGAGGAAAGTTTAGAGTTATTGAGTCAAGGTAGGTTGTAACACTACACTGAGGCTTGAACAGAGATGAAAGAATGATTTCTCTTTCAGGTGATGTGAGTTCCAGCTCAGGACTCTCGCGGCAAGGCAACGAGTGGGAATGTGCCGACTGCGGACATATGTTTACAAGGAAGCACAGTCTCCTTCGACACATCAAACAACGTGTGTGTCAACGCAAAGCGGCGTCAATCTCCGGAGGTGAAGTTGATTCTGACGATGACATCTCCTTTCCTTGCGATTTGTGCCCTCTTTCTTTTGATAGTCACTTTCAGCGATCTTCGCACAGACTTCAACACACGCATGCAAATGATCACTACACCAACGGTACCTCTACCATCTCCCTCATTAATGTTTCACATAATAATTTAGTACGCGACTACTTCATGGAGTCCAATACTCAAATAGTAGATTTTCCTGAGTGGCTCCTTCAAAATTCTAACATTATCGAAGCGCTCTTCAATAATTTAGACAATTTTAGAATGAAGGCGCTCATCTACCTTAAACTAAAATATATTAAAATAGATTTTCAAACGGGTCAAGTGACGGAGAGAATACAGTTTCATATTCCTTCCTCTTCCGCAACCGAAGTTGTAGACTGCGAGTCTTGGCTAAATTTTCACATTCAATGTTTAAAATCAAATGTAGATAAATTCAATCAACGCGACAGCGCTCTCATTTTTGATGGTGTGGACTCAGCCATATTCAAAATTTCCCTATTAGAAAGTCATGCAGCTCGAGGCACATTTAAACTTCCAAAAACGTTGTATAATAAGAAAGCTGTCATCAATGTTGATTGTAAATCACAGTGTTTCAAATATGCAGTCCTATCCATCCTTCACTATAATGATATCAACGCGCATCGAGATCGCACCTATAGCTATAGACAGTGGGAGGATGAACTAGACTTTGAAGGTTGTGATAGTAACAACATGAAAATCAAAGATGTAGAAACGTTCGAAAAACATAATAAGATTAAAATTGTCGTTCACGTGTGGGAGAAGGGGTTGAAGGGTGCCCGCTATAATTCACGTTCAACTTGTTATGAACGTGTAGTCAACCTCTTATTAGTAAAACAAGATGATAGCGAGGAATGGCACTACTGTGGTATTCCCAAAATCTCTCGCTTGTACACTCACTTGGGGCACTCTAAAAGAGGTGAACATTTTGTATGCGACCGCTGCATCCGCTCATTTTGGAGTAAAGATAAATTTGAAACTCACTATGAATGGTGCAAGCGAGGTAAATTACAAATGGAACGCATGCCCAAAGATAAAATATTTTCACATAGGGATAATGGTGACGAATTAAGTCCCCTGCGTGTCATTTACGCAGACATAGAATGCTACATTGATGATATCATCCACAAGCCAGCAGCCATATCCTGCTATGAAGTATGGCATGACCACTTTAGGAATAGACAAAACAAAATGCATACTTGGCAAGGTGAAGATTGCATTTCAAAATTTCTAGAATTTCTCGATAAAGCTGCAAAATTTCAACAATCATATGATTCCCAATTGCAGCGTAAGTCACTACATATGTCAGATGAAGACAAACAAAAATTTGAAAGTTGCACATCCTGTCCTAAATGTCATAAAACGTTTGATGACGATAAAATTAAGAAAGTGCGTGATCATGATCACATCACTGGTAAATTTAGAAACGCACTCTGCTCCAAATGTAACTTTTCACTTAGGTTGAGACGTCGTGTACTACCCGTCATTTTTCATAACTTTAAGGGCTATGACAGTCATATGCTCATAAAAGGAGGGTTGAGCCAGATGAAATCGTGGCAGTTTAATGTAATAGCACAAACGAGAGAAAAATTCATGGCAATGACAGCAAAAGTACCAGTAGATAAAACTAAAGAAAATAAGACAGTCTTCTTCGAAATAAAATTTTTAGATTCATTTCAATTCATGTCAGCGTCACTAGCTTCTCTCGTTCGTAATCTCAAGTTTCTTCCCCATAGTCAAACTTTAAAGAAACACTATCCAAACTTAACGGATGAAATAATCACTCGCAAAGGAGTCTTTCCTTATGCGTATTTTAGCTCAATGTCTAAACTAAATGAAACAACCCTTCCTTCCATTGACAAATTCAAAAACGATTTGACGGGTGAAGATTGTCCAGTAGAGGACTATGAACATGCTCAAGAGGCATGGTTAAAATTTAATTGTAAAACGTTTGGCGATTATATGATCGCTTACTTAGAATTAGATGTCATTTTGCTGGCTGATGTCTTTCAGGAGTTTCGACGAGTGGCATTAGAAGAAGACAAATTAGATCCTATCCACTTTGTCAGTCTACCAGCCATGTCCTTTAAATCAGCCTTTAAAATGACTGGTGAGACCATTCATCTCTTACAAGACCCGGAGATGTATAATATATTTGAGCGCGGAATACGCGGTGGTCTCACATTTGTAAATAAACATCATATAAAATCTGAAACAGTAGGTGATGATCATATCCACCTAAAGTACTATGACCAAAATAATTTATATGGCAGTTCACTGTCTAAACCACTACCTCATTCCGAGTTTAGTTGGTTAAATCAAAATGAGCTTGAGTATTACTCCAACCCTTCAAACATACTGAATATTCCAGATGAAGGTGATTGGGGATATTATTTTGAAGTGGATTTGATTTATCCAAATAGTATTAAAAATAAAACTGCTGATTTCCCACTCGCACCTGAATCTGGCGAAGTGACTGAAGATATGTTTTCACCATTCATGTCACAATTTCATAATAACTTAACAGAGTGTGGACAGCCAAGGTACAAACCATGCCGCAAACTTTTACTCACCCAATATGATAAGAAAAATTATCTCGTACACTTCTGCATATTAAAATTCTATTTAGAAATGGGCATGCTTCTAAAGTCAGTTCACCGCATTATCAAATTTAGACAGAAAGCCTTCCTCAAACCCTACATAGATAGTAACAGTCAAAAACGTGCACTCGCCCAAAATAATTTTGAAAAGGATTTTTATAAATATAAGAATAATAGTCTATTCGGAAAGACCATGGAGGATGTTAGAAAACGTATGAATTACAAACTAGTCGTTGATGAACAAAAATATCACAAATTGACCTCATCACCTCTTTTCATTGACAGAGACATCATCGATGAGGATCTTGTAGGTGTTAAAATGATTAAATCAGAAGTTGAGTTGTGCAAACCCATCTATATTGGGCAAGCCGTTTTAGATTATTCCAAGCTTGAAATGTATCAACTCTTCTACAAAATATTAAAACCATGCCCTCTCGTAAAAGAGGTTCGCTTGCTGGGTGGTGATACAGATAGTTTCTTTTTAGGAATTACCACTCAAAAAGATTTAAATTTTAATGAAGTAGGTAAGTCATTAGAAAAATATTTCGATACATCTAACTACAATCCCACTCATCCACTCTATTCCATACAGAATAAAGCCAAACTTGGTTGTTTTAAGGATGAAACAGCAGGAAAGGAAATAGATGAAATGATTCTCCTCCGTCCTAAAATGTATTCCATGAAACTAAAAGAATGTGCAGATAGTATTAAGCGTGCTAAAGGTATATCAAAATCCATTGTTCATAAAATGAAACATCGGTCCTATAAGAAGGCCTATAAAAATAAAACTATAACGTTTGTCAATATGACAATCTTAAAATCTCAAGTTCATACTGTGAAAACGTACACGTTCAAGAAACGAGCACTTTCGGCATGGGAGGATAAGAGGTGTTGGATAGGACATAACACATCTCTTCCACATGGACATCCTGACACAAACATACCTCCACCCAAAAGAATAAAACTCACGCTACCACATTCAGGAGATGTATTGACATAATCAACTTTAACTCAGTATTTTGATGTTGCTTTTTGTAGATATACATGGTTGTTTTATGTATCGCATGAGATCGTTTCTTCCTTGTGAATATATGCCTACAGTCAGCCCATTCCCCCTATATCTGTGAAAAGACTTTTTCATATACATATTTTTATTTCAATAAACATATCACAATGACTTCACTTTGTTTTCCGAAACACTAAAGTTACGAGGGATTTAGTATCTTTCACATGGATACACTCTTGTAAACCATTGGTAATTTTGATAGCAATAGAGGGTATAGTTTGTTTGACGACGGGATGATAGAAAATAGATTCAAACATCTTCTCGACTATTCCATATGAAGCGTCTTTATCATGAATGAAATCACGTAAAATGTATTCTTTTTTCTCGCCAACAGAAATAGGTAAAATCAAATCACTTTGAATGTAAAGGTGTTGTTCATGTTTATCAAGTGTCATTGGTGTTTCTATACCAATCGTATGCGCAGCAGCAAACACAGTTTGTAGCATTGAAAAGCCAAAGAGTTTTTTCAAATTTTTACTCAATTGACATTGAATGTCATCACCCAGTTTCAGAACAACGCGTTGTTTTTCAATTGAAAACGAAATGTGGTGTGTCTTTACATCATATTTACTTTTCATCACATGCTTCAACTTCTGTTGTATATAAGGATTTACTACATGAATGAAGCTTTCAACTGTATGATATAGACGCGGCATTATATTGATAGCAACTTTAGATTCTTCATAAGACTGGTAAATTTTCTTGATGCGATCGCCATAGATGTCCACCCACCATTCATCATTAACTGAATCAGCTTTAGTGTGATATTCATGAGAACCATACACCACACCGCTTCCAATAATAGGCGTATAATGTCTTACAAAATGACGCAAGGTTGGAGAGAAATAAACTGTAAGTTTGTCATTATATTTCTGAATAACCAACTTATTTTTGTCCGCCATAATTTTCTCTCCATACTTCTTACCCACAGTCTCATTCCATCGTTTTACTAACTCAATAAGTGATAAAGGTTGAACACCACGCTTTTTCAAAATGATGCGTTCTTCACATTCTACAACATCTTCATCAAATATTTTAAATCTATAATGAAATTTGTTGATTCGAGTTGAATAAACTTTTTTAACATTTGCAGTAGCAATTGACGTTAGATGTAGTCCATGGCCAAAACCGAGATGTGGATAGAATTCACTATCCAACCTCAGCGTAAGACCTTTAGTAAAAGAATGAAAGCGGAGGAACTGTCTCCCACTCCAATGATAGATAGTAAACTCATAAGCTTTCTGATTTTTATTCTTCATGATGGAAGTATTACCACTGTTGAATGCCTTAATAATTTTCTCATTCCCAAATGGCTCATAAGAATCTGATTTTATCTGAATCCATTCATAGTTCCACTTTCCATCTGATGTTAAATTGTATGGGAACTGAAATGCATTATTCATCGTTATTCCATCATGGGTGCGAGGAGTCAATATCATTTCTTCCAAATCATTCACATTCTGAATATTGCTATCATAGCAAATACTAGAAACGCCAACTTCCCATTCACCTTCTAAATGCAGTGGCCGATTTAATTCTACTCGATAGTCTGATGGTTTATTTTTGGGAAATTTATTCATAGAAGCATTACTGGGCAAGTAGATTAGAAACGAGTCCTTATTTTCACTTTCCATATTATTCACATTGGAAAAATATATTAGCATACTTTTGCATTAACTCTTCATTCGGAAATGGAGTGTAATACTTGTCACAGCATCTTTATGAAAAGGAATCAACGCACCAGCATCATCATAAATGGCAATATCAATTTGTGGGATGTAGTTTGATTTCAGCTTTGTATAATGCACTTTCTTGAAAGTATGCTCAGATAAAATACTGCAGCTTTTTGGCTGGTATGGTATCATTGCTAGCAATGGAGCTTCAACATCTCCCACACGTACATCTTCACCAATATTGGAATATATCTGAAAATAGTTAATACGACGCGATAGCGACATGTCTGCGCTAGCTTTGGTTACAGTACCACTTTTAAAGATATTTTGATCAAAACCCAAAATGTCCATTAGAGTTTTATCCATAATTAGTTCAATACCTTTTCCATTTATAGTGAGAGACAAAGTACCTTCTTTTTCAGAAAATGAAATATGTTGCTCATTAATCACTTCATTTAAATAATCTACAACCAATTTAACCGAAGTAATAATGCGAGGCATCAACACTCTTGTTTCATGTAAGAAGCCACCAAAAGGCTCTACACACTTTCTGTATAAAGATACGGCCCATTCTGTATCAAATTGATTTGACCTTTCACATGGTAAATGTTGCATATCAGATTTTCCATGAACAGCTGCAGAACGATGTCGTAAGAACTGATGAAAATCTTTTGAACAAACTAATACTAGATCATCATCATTTAATTTGCTTATTGCAATATGATTAGATGATTTAATATAAGTCAATGTTGCCACTTGTTTGTCATCAACTCGAAGGAGATAATTAAATTTCTTCAATAATGTTTCAGGAGTCATGTTTGTCTTTCTTGGCTTAATCACAATCTTCTTCACCAACGTCTTCTCATTTCTTGGAATAAGATCTACATAATAAGCTTCCTCTCGATATATTAACTGTTTATGACCACTTATGTGGTAATTAACGTTAAAATTATCATAGCTTGTTAAGGCGCTAGCGAGGTAGCCTAAATCATTTCTTAAACTTGGACTTAAACCAACAATCCAATCTTTCTCAACTACATGATGTACATAATTATAATCATCATTGTGCGGAGTAAATTGGACAATATGTTTACACGCTTTATTCAAGAAATCATATATAAACTTTTTACATGATAAGAGATCTTTCTTTGGCCACTGTGGAATGTATACTCGGCACCCCTTTTCACATTGATAAGCAGCTGTACGCCTCATATTAATAGTCATCACCTCATGATCAAAAGTATAGACACAGTTGCTATAAACAAGTTGAGTGACACCACTTCCCAATTCCCATTTAGCTGTTGTGCATGATCAATGGGAGTAGAAAAGAGTGCGGCTCGATTGCTAGTAAATCTCTTTGTAGCCGCATTGCTAAGCAAAATATGATAAAACGACATTTTTATATTGCTAATCTGCAACTTTGCATAACATCATGAAGACTTGGATTTTGGACTCTCTACAATATATCAGAGTTGATCGTGATGGAAACGTACATTTCAAAAATTCTCATGGTCATACATCAAGAGGAATTACATTAACATGGCGACAATTTGTCAACCTCAATGATATCATGAGGGATTTGGAATATTTTGAAACATTAAGATTCATCTCCTTGGGTGATCAAGTTTGGCTTCAACATTACAGAAATGAAATTCAAATCTACCATTCTCATTCCGCAAACTGTTTCTCATTTCGCAAATACAATTGGGAGAAGTATAGAAGATACATACATCGCTCCATCATGACATTTATTCGTCGTGAGTTCATCGCCCTACTATGCAAATCTTAATCAGATATGATTACCACGCACCATGAGTTGGAAATTAGATTCCCTACAACGTATTGAAACGGATCATGATCGAAACGTCTATTTCAAAGATTCAACTGGAAATGTGAGAAGAGAGTTTGTTTTATCTTATCGTCATTTTCAATCTCTACATCATATCATGAAGGACTTGAAATACTTCTATATGAAAAGACATTCACGTATTGGAAATCGCATCTGGCTGCGCGTCAACAATCGGCGAATTCAACTCTATCATTCCCAACTTCATACTAACTTCACATTTCATCAAGGTAGTTGGGAAAAGTATAAAAGGAAGGTACATCGCTCAATTTACTCATTCTTTCATCATGAAGCGCCATCGCTACACCATCGTCAACATTCTCCGTCGCTTCAGACTCTACACCAAAATCGATCTCACAACATTACGCCAACAGCTTCCAAACAGCAAGTATTACCCGGGCCGTCCTCAAATGTTAGTGGTGAAGATGAACAATTCACGGAATCTTCAACTCTTCCCAAATGGGACTGTACAGATTCTCGGCGCCCTTTCTCATTCATCGGCGCAGTCAATGCGCTTAGAGCTACAGAGACTACTACGTCGGATATGGAAGAGGGAGAGGTGTGTGATGTCGAATCTGACTGTGGACAATATGGTGATCTCTACTCAATTGAGTGACAGTCTATCATTTTTGAAGATTCGTACCAGCAGTTACAGTTTGTGTTATGAACCCGAACTTTTTCCTGCAGCTCTCATTAGTTGTTGGTTGCCTGTGCATGTGGCAATCTTTCATAATAGTAAAGTGATCATTACTGGACTAAAATCTCATGAACAAGCAAATATGATCCTAGACTATCTCATTGAGTATGTACGTACCCAGCGGATTGTAAAATAAAAAAACAATTTTTCCAACATGATGTTTTTATTTCAAATCATGATAGAACTTACAAATCATTTTTTCATTAGAGGATGGATTACATGAAAAGTTTTGAATAACAGATGCAAATCGAGATACATGTAAACGTTTTAAGATGAAGTACAGTACAAAAAGCACCACACGTTGATGAAAGTGGATGTTGTAGTATGCGTTCATTTCGCTGATATTGACGCGTATGTTTTCTCAACCACTGCTGTGTTGGTATATTTGGAGGTTGAGCAAGAGAGTCAAATAGTTCACCACGTCGGTCTTCTCCAATAAAGATCGCTTTCCAATGCTCACCGCCTAAATTCTGTGAATGAGTGTTTAGCACAATAAAGATGGGATAGTGATTTACTGCAGGTGGTAAGGTATCGAGTGAATAGACATTATCGAAAGCTTTCAACGTCGCTTCGTCTGCATTACGCTGCACTTTAGTCTTAATATCGTCAGCAGTCAACCAACTCATTAACGATTATACTGAAGAATCACGTCACGATACTTTGTAATTTCAATATTTGAATCGAAGACTGCATAAATTAATACATTGATCGTCTCAGGTAGTGTTCTTTGAACGTCAAATCCAAACGAATATTATGAGGCACGTTCGCTTGACGATAGGGTGGAATATGGTTAGCTGATGATGTCTATGAATAGGCAGATTTTGGTTTTTGCGGTTTGGAGGGTGTGGCGGAGGGGGGGGGGGGGGTTAAGTGTAGGTTTGGGGGGGGGTGGGGGTTTAGTAAGAAAACACCCTCACTAAAAAATAAATACTATAATACAATTTTATAATTCATTTTAAATATAATCTAATAAATTATCATACACCAACAACCAAAATCATCAAAAAACAAACACCACCAATACCCCCACTTTCATCACACCACCACAAACACAAAAACAAAATTATATTTTCTATTAAAATAATTTTATTTATATTTTAATTTTTATTTTATTATAATCAATCTATACATACTTATTTAATTTTAATAATATAACATATTTCAATTTTTACAAATTACACCACTATCTTATAATTAAAATATATATATCTTTACATTTTTCTTATATAACATCTTATTAAAAAAAAAAAACAAACAACAAAACCAAACAAACATACACCACTAACCTACCCCAACCACTTTTCTTTTTTTATTATTCTAATCATATTTTTACATATAATATAAAATTTTAATATTTATATATTATTTTAATAAAAATATAAAATATAATCTTTCAATTATATTATTATTTAGTTTCTTGAATATAACATACTATATACCTATGAAAATATACATAATCTCATAATTTTATATTTCAGATTTAAATTATTTATATATTTTAAATTTTATTTATTATATAAAAATTATATTTCTTTTTATTTAACGTATATTATATTAACTAATAAATTAAATATACTACTACTATATTTATTAATTTATTATAACATACCAATAATAATACACACTTATAATTTTATTTATTTATTTATTTGACTTAGTAATGTATCTGATTTTAGTTCGTTTTTTTCATTTATTTATGTCGTTTTTATGAATGATTATAATTTACACATAAATATTTGTAAATTCATTAACTTTAATTAAACCAAGTTCTCTATATTTAATTTTTTTTTAATTTATGAATTATATATTTAAATAATTATGATTAATTTTTATTTAGTTTATTTTTATATTATAAAATACTCCAGTCTCTCATTATGATTTTCCCCATACGCTCAGAGTTGATTCCGAGAATTAAATAATAGAATTTGATCTTAACAATTCTCTCTCTAACCAAAAGATATTTCTGTTTGTGATTGATTGTATATGATTTGTGGGCTGTGCTGCAGGTTTTGTTAGCTAGTGTTTGTGTTTGAGCCATTTCGGGGTTGTTTTGGGATTTTATTTTGGATTTGGGTGTTTGGCTTCTTGTCTGTGAATTGAATTGGTTTGGTTTCTTGGGGTTGTGGTGGTTGTTCTGAGCATTAATTGATTGGATTTCTTTATGTTGTTGAAGGTAGGGATTTTTGGCGTAAATATAAACGCTTTGATTACGACATTCTTAAGGCGGATGAGTCGTTATTTTGGTTCTGCTAAACTTGGTGTGAGTAGGGGTGTTGTGGTAGTGCGTTTCGTGTCATTGGTTTTTTGTTTGATCGAGTTATTGTTGCTAATCATGTTTATAATGTTATCAGTTGTGATTTATAGATATCTATTATTGTAGTTGCAATTGATCTCGCAATGTCCTCTAAAATAAATTCCTACCGCCACCCACCCCACCGCACTCTTCATAAGACCTCGGTGATGAAGATTTATATTATGTGTGCTTTGTAATAGTTGTTAGATTTTCTTCCCACCAACTCGCAGTTAGTGTGTAGTATGTATTAGACCGATTGAAGATTATGTAAGTTCTGAGAATATGACTATAGTATTATATGAGTGTGTGTCTCGAGTGATAGTAATGCGAGTGTGGTGGCTGTGGGTCGCGTGGGGCTTAGGACAGGGGTTTTTCTTGGTCGATGGAAGGGAGAGAGAGTAGTAGGGTATAAGGGGGCGTAGTAGATTACAATTCAGCCCCCACTGCTCCGCCACTGTGTATTTGTTCACAGCTCGCTACCTGTGTGGTGTGTGTGTGTGTGTGTGTAGGCATTGCTGCGTGGGGGTGTGGGGGCTGACGGTGTGTCTCAGAGCAATTTTAGCGCAGAGATGTAATGTGAAGCACACTACAACAATTTATGGAAAAAGCAGAGATAAAACTATTGTTCTGGTGAAAAGAAGAAAATTTACCAAAAATTATATGGATTCCAAAATTTTCACAAAAACTTGCCATACAAATTTAGATTCATCGCAGGAGCACGACAATGCACATCAAGAAAAAAGCTTTTCATTCAAAGATAAAATTCAGCACTTAAGTATTTTGCGTGACAATTTATCCGAGATATTGTATGGCAATTAAAGAGAGAACAGGGGGTTCGATTGCTTCTGGAGTATAAAGTCCACACAAAGAATTTTACACAGGATATAAAAATTCGACACATGTTCGAATTCATTTTGCATATGTTTTCGATTTTTGTCAAACCTATAGTACAAATCTTGATCAAAAATCTGAATGTGAACGATCACTAGTCGCTATTAGGGATTTGGTCTGTTTCATTCCTCAAGTAGATAATTTTATTTGCAATAGGAGTAATGATAAGATCCTTTTGCATCAATGAAAAAGTATATAAATAGTTAACACTTTGTTTTTGATAAACAGATAGTTAAAAGAAGGAAGCCATTACATTTCCTATTATCACAGCCTGAGTGTTCACATTCGGTAAGATTTAGTTTTCAGGAGGTATTAAAAGGCATTTCAATGGGAGTGGAAATATAGTACTAAATAGCTGCACCTATTCATCTTAATTTGCGAATATGTTTTATGCCTGAAAATTTGATAAAAACTAAGATATATAACTATTAAGCACGCGTTGTTATCAACCTAAAATCATAACGCATACATAGACGATCTATGTGTTGTCAATTATAAACACATGTCTAATATCGTTGATTGACTAAAGAATTTAGTCTCACTGACTTGTTGGCAAAGAGAAATGTGTTGATAACAATAACGAGGTAGTTTTTTACCATGATGTGACAATTACAAATTACAGAACAGCTTGAGCACTTCAGTTATATCACATGGTAGATGACTCTCTTTCTCTGCGGTGCAACTGACTTATCGGAGAGCATGATCCCATTACAGCTTGGCCCTGTATGTTATTCGCGTCGCAGGTAGAAGATATTCGTAGGAGATGTATGCGTCCGAACGTTACAGACGCTGTATTCTACACAAAACTAAACAAGGGACACTAAATATCATAGAAAGATCTAGAGGTTAGTTCTCGAGCCATGACTTGTGATATGAGGTTACACAGAAAAGGTATCACAAGGCATAATGACTGCATCTCACGCAAATATGGTCTTTGCTCGGCTCGACAATTTACTTCATACTCTGTCGAATTTCATTGAAGGCACGCTAGCGGAACAATCAAACGCTCACAGTTTGACTTAATGCCTTGCGTGCAGAAGGTTGATAATAAACGCCTAACAATGGACTTGTAGCCATCATATGGGGGGCGGTAGAAGAGTGAATACGAGCGCTTATGCGTGGCTTACGGGAAGATGATGAGTAGCTCCCATGTGTAAAGTCTTTGATTGGTATGAGGGTCGAAGTATGTGTAAAGGGGGATGTCTACATATTTATCACACAGCGATTACGATCTTTATGGGATTCAGACGGGGTGATAACTGGAACTGCTGTTTACTTGTGGGAATCGAAAAGGAAAAAGATTGATGTACAGGAGTTGTTTACACGTGGCGGATCGCGCGCAAAAAAGCTTACTGTATTTGATTGATGGTGATGAATTGTAATGACGGATCAGTGTAACATGTGGGAAGAACGTAACAATTTGAATGATGTCGATTTATCTTTGTGTGACATATCTTTCAAGACTATATCAATACCTATTCCGTATTTTGTCTAGCCACCATGGTGTGGGACCCCGGCTCCTCGTCTGGGTTTGAGATGTTCAGGATAGGGGTCGAAAACACAAAGCTAGTACGGTACTTGCTGATGACGACGGACTGGCAGTGATTATGTTTTATATCCGTCTCTCAACGATTAATTCGGTAGCTGAGAGTATGTTGGTCGATGCATTGTAATTCAAATGAAGAAATGTGGACATTAATGAAGTACTATATGGGGATGAGAAAGATAACTGGCGATAACAAATTACAAGTGAGAGAAAATAGTGATTTTCCAAGAGTAGGTTTAGGTATAGTGTATGTATAGTTTCTCATTGCTTTCGAATGTTAGTAGCGTGTCATTGTAGTTCTATTGTTTAACTCCTTATACACTCTTACCATTATTCCCTATCTTACATTATTCATCTGTTGTGTAGTATGTAGATATAGTTCTCATTTGAAATTGGAAGAAGTCGCATCGCCCCTCCGCCCCCCCCCTTGTATTTCCATATTTTACACTCCATCTTTTCCAATTTTGTATTCTCGGTTTCCTGATGTTTTTATAATATCATTTTTAATTTCCTTAACCTTTTTGGTGGACCCGATTGTCTTATTCTATTTTCGCCACGCTATCAGCATCTGTAGTCGGGTTTACAGTATATTAGACGTCTGTTTTTGAACGTGTATACGGCAAGTGTTGGAATCTATTGGTATTAGTATATTGAACGCACAAGAATGAGTCGTATTACAGTACAAGTTTAAGATTTTCTTTTTTTACGATATTAGGCGCAAACGCTGATCAATTGTTATTCGTGTGCACGAGGGAATGTACATTGAGTTCTTTTTAAGAAACTGATTATATCCAATGGTTACAGTAGCATTGCCTCTGTACCACTTGCGGAGGTTGGAGAGTAACGCCACATCAGCCCTCATTAGGAGCTACTTAAAAACTCATAAATTAGTAGCATTAATATTATATTATAAATGGGTAGCTGGGATGACTTTCATTCATCGTGATGAGAACTATACATAATTACGTTTATTACAAGTGTATTCTCACAAAATAAAGTAAAAAGAGAGTAGATTTTTTTTTTAAATTATATTTGGTTGCTGAAACAATAAACGACTACAGCCTAAGTGAAAACTTGGGAAAAATCTTTAGAAGTAATAAACTGACATTTAGTATTCCTGATAAAAATAATCATACTGAAGAGGAAAAAAGATTTCTGATCAAATAGAACTATTCTGTAAACGTGCAAGCACCTGATGAATATGGTATTATGCTTCTCTTATAATGGAGAAATTATAGAAATGCGAAATATTTGAAACAATCATCAGTGAGAGTAAATTTCAAAGTGATGATGATGACAACTTGGAGTAATATAAAATTTATAATATGTGGTAAAACATAATAACTTTATAATTTATTACAGGTGGCACGAGTGTTTGGGAGAAGAACATCGCCAATTAATTAGTACTTAAATATATTGAGGTAAATACAATATACAATACATAATACATCATTACAATTGTAACTATTACCTAGATTAGTTCTTAATCTGATAAATCTATAGAAATTTGTGTACACAAAAATTCGTGGAACTTTAGGAATATATAAAACACTTAATTCTTTTCATTATTGTTTGTAAAACATCTTTTTAAAATCTAATTAAAAAAATTAGAAAATGTTGTGAGCACATTATCTCCAGTGTAGCATAATAAATCAATTGTAACAATATTTTAAATTTGGATATTTATAATTTTATCTTTGGATAGCTTTATTCATCCGTTTGACTATCTTTGGTTATTATATTTTCTATCGGTTATTTTGTTTATCTTCGGTTAGTATATCATTCGGTTCTTTGAGTTATCATCCAGATATTTTATTAGTCTTTAATATTAGATATCCTCACCATCATTTTAAATCTCCAAAAACAGAAAACACTTGCCAAACAACATCAATAACTGCAAAAATGGATACATTATCTTCCATTGAAACTGTTTTTTGTCTAAATCTTGTTCTAAATAGAATCAATATGTTACTCATCATATATCATCAACTGTATCGTTAAAATTTATGAACTCTTATATTTAGTTTCTATTTTTTGTTATACAATGTTCCAAATATTCTATATCACATTTTTTGACATTATTATCTTCCCTAAAAAAACGGAATATTTTTCTTCTAGTTTCCCGAAATATAAAATAATAAGAAATGAATTACACGTTATATCATGATGTGAAATTAGACAATAATATATGTTGCATTATCACGGTCAGCTAATTCTTTTGTGTTTACATTGTATTTTTCATTGACTAGAAGATAATCAAGGAAGAGAGATTACTTCTTATGATGATAATATTAATTATGTCTCATTTATCAATTTTCTTTTCTTTATGATATAAAGTTTTATTAATAAGATAACTTAAATTTAGTTTTTCGCACTAACTAAGATTGGTAATATATTTAGAAAAACTAATATTATTTTAGGAGATAGGAGTGCATTACTGTATAAGAATATCTAATTCTAAATTTGATATTATTATTGTGAATAATAAACATAATAGAGAAAAAATAGATGGCTTGATCTCTATTGGGAAAATTTACATAACAAACCCATAATCTGAATCATTTTTAGTATTCATTAAAAGATGATATAAATTTTTAAATTAGATGTAAATCCTAATGTAAATTTTGTGTAGACCCAAGACAATGAGTTGTCTCAAAAGTGATCTGTCAACTATTCATTATTAGTATTTAACAATTGTAAGAAATGAAACTTAGATAAATTATTATGTAAAGAATTATGTATATTCTTTTGTGGATGTAAATTTCCGCAACAATCACTTGAAGTTTTTTTACCCATGTTACACTCTGTTCTTGTCAGATGTTCAGAGATGTTTATCTGAAAATAAATTTAACATTAGCCTTATAAATATTTGATTCAGTTGGAATATTAAGACTATTTGAACCATTTAATTTATTATAGTCTTATTAATGACCTGTTGTGTAATCTGAATATATTTTGATTATTGGGGATGGAATTTTGTTTCTTCGCAGATTTATTCTGTCTTAATATGATTTTCACAGGATTATGTCTGGTTTATGATTATGGTCTCATTGTTATAGTATGAAGGTGTTGTCCAACATATAAATTTTTTTCTTGTTGATGCTAAACCACTAAAATATGTTTTTAATAGAATCATGTTAAAATTAGAATAGAATCACACATATGTTCATTAAATCACATCATTTGAGGCATGTTTCATAGCCATTTCTCTTTTAATAAGACTTATTTATACAGACTAATATTAAATAACATACTTGACATAATGAAATATAATATTCATCATTATGATTTTTACTTTGAATATGTAATATTATAGTTGCGTTTAATTCGTCATACAAATAATCTTATTTTAGATTTTTAGAGAAAGATTTCAATTTTTCACTAATTCTCTAATGATGATATAATTGATAATTTTAGTTTCAAATCCAATCAGGTATTACTAATTGGTAAACCGCTCTAGAATAAAACCCATATACACTATTATACCCTTATGATAACCATTTTTATTGTTCTTTATTCAATCTACATATGCAACATCTTATTATAGCTGACAAAATCCATAAATTTTAATAAATAAGATCACCTGGCAATATGCAATAGTTCGGTTATCATATTAGGTAAAACCTTTGTCTGTTTACTTTAACTATTTCAGCTCTTGTAATTCAAACAGAAAGATTGAACATCCATGCAAGGGCATTATATTATTATCAAAAATAATATTTTAGAAAATACTGATGATGTGGTTGAATATGAAGAACAGGATCATGACAGGGGAAATAGTGATTTTTTTCTAAATTTGCTTTTTTGCGCATTTATTTCTTTTTTTAGAAGAAAAATTATGACAAATCGAATTTGCAGTCCGGAGCTCGATGAGGTGTCTTACACTTCTTTTGTAGTGTATGTTTCGTACTATATGATGACCTCCTGAACATTTATGGGATGATTTTGTAGTTTCCTGATACTCTCAAAAAGAGGTATTTCCGAGACTCTCTCTGAAATACTTAAGAATTTTGGTCGGATATAGTAATTCATTATTTGAATAATAAATTAAAAAGATTACCTTGAGCTACAACTAAATAAAAATTTCTGAGTATAACTAAATAAAAATTATTCTTTGTGTAACTAAATAAAATCTTATCTTAGTTTGGGTATAAAAAAAAACTAAAAGTAAATAAATATTGAGACTTAGTAGAAACAATAAAAAATTGATTTTATACTAAAAGTTATGTTATTCATGTTAAAAATTATTGCTTTCATATCTAAAAAATTATTATTTCATATCTAAAATTTGATTATTCGCATATCTTAAAATTATTATTTCTATATCTAAAAAAGTTATTATTCATATTCTAAAAATTTGTTATTATATTTAATGATTTGGGAGCAAAAGTGATGTATGTCTAGGAAAATTGTTTTCTTCAATGATAAATTTTTTGACAACCCTAAACACATTGACTGGTTGATTTTTAACAATCCGTAGCACTGATGTTTGTATCATAGAAACTATGCTTAGGTTCATAATTTGGCACAGTAGTGAACCTCATTTCCATTTTTTATCTTTATATGAAAAAAAAATTTTTTTATTGTTCAAAAAGTGATGTTGCCAAATGTGCGTTGGAGGTGCATATAATCCACGAAGTAATCTATGACTCAGAAGAATTAGATAATAGAAAATTCAATATCAGAAAAGCTAGATGACGGTTGTTAGTTTGTGTCCATTATATGTGCGTTTCTATTGTTCCACAACCGCAAATACAGGAAATAACGAAATAAACAATATGTTGATACCCAAATCAATTGACTAAAAAGAAAAATATATAAATGATGTTTTAGTACACTGATGAATGAGTAAAAGTTGCTTAAACTTAATGAAAATCATTAACAGAAAAAAGTATCTTATTGGAAACTTGATAAAAAGGAAGAGAGCTAAATGTTAAATATAGCCAAATCTTTAAAAAAATTCCAGAACTAATCAGAAAATTTTAATGATTACTTTTTCCATAAGAAGTTAAAATCTGCAGGGGCATTGTAATATAAACAATCAGATACAGAACCATTGAAAGAACATTAGAAAATGATATTAGAAAAGCTTCCTAAAAAAGATGTTCGTAAAAATTTAAATAGTTACAAGCTCATTCCAAACAAAGGTGTTGTATGACTAAGTTCTTAAAATTACTCACACAAATTGAAAAGATCAATAGAATAATACATGAAGTAAACTCCACATTATCAAAAAGTTGATAAATGAAAACTCTGAAAATCAATTTAGAAATGAATTTAAATCAAATTATTAAGGAACTAAGAAAATGTCAGATTCATTGTTATAAAAATCTTAGGTTAGTATGTCTGAGAGTTCAATTGAATGTCTTAAGAAAACGGTTCGTGGAAGATTGAATCAGCAGAAAGATGATTAAGTTAGATAGAAAAGAGAAGAATTAAAATGCATCATACCGCTGCTTGACGCATATAAAGTGAACAGAAAATTGATAAAGTTATTACGCGGTTGTTGTCGCATCAACCAACGTAAAATCAGTAATCGACCGCAAGTCTTGGGTTTTAAAAACCTATAGAACCTTGTTCAGAAGATTTTTGTTTTAGTTTTTATATGAGCATTTATTTTTTTTTTAATTTTATATTTTTTTATTTTATTTTTGAGTTTTTTTTTTATTTTTTTGATAGTATTTTATTTTTTATTGTTTTGTGTTATTTTTTTTATTTTGATTGTTTATTTTTTTTTTAATTTATTTTTTATATATTGTTTTTATAGTTTTTATAAATAAACTAAATTTTATTTTTATTTTTTTTTT
>CAJQUW010009910.1:0-7500 GCA_907163375.1 Prostheceraeus crozeri
AGTAGTAAGCAAGTGACAAACACTCGACCGGCGCCCCCCCCCCTCTGGAACGGCAGAGTGTCGTGGTCGGCCGCCGTGGTGCTTCGGGTCTGAGTCCCCCCCCCCTCTGGAACGACAGAGTCTGTCGTGGTGTGCCGGCCAGGTGGGTTCACAACATGTTCGCTGACTCCCCCCCCCTCTGCAACGACAGAGTGTGAGACTCGATGTGTTGGTTTCGTATGGGTTGACTTGGCCGACCGCCTAGGTTGACGTGGCCGACCGCCTAGGTTGACTTGGCCGACCGCCTAGGTTGACGTGGGCGACCGTCTAGGTTGTCGTGGATGGTGAAATGGCTGCCAGATTCGGATTCAGCGTAAAATTCTGCATCTGTGAGTGTGATTTCCAGCTCAATCGGCGAGAAAAACTTTTTCTTCAAAATTTTGACAGAGTTAGAATTTGGGACGTTTTGGTGTGTAGCGCCCAAACGAAGCATCGGATGAGAAAACGGAGGCCAGATTCGGAATCTACGTGAAATTTTGGGTTAGGAAGGATGTTTCCAGCGAAATCGGAGAGAAAAAATTTTCGGCTGACGTCCCCCCCCCTCTGGACAGCTTGCTTCGATTTTGGCTTCCAGTGGACGGATTTTGTCGTGCGATAGCTCGTTTGAAAGCTAAGAGTGAGACAAATTCAGTGAAAGAATCGGCTTGTTCCTATCTGTCTTCGTTTAGATGTGAGACGCCATTTAAGATTTTGGGACATTGGTGAAAAACGACAGAGTTAGAATTTGGGACGTTTTGGGCTCTAGCTTCAAAACGAAGCATCGGATTGGAAAACGGATTTCAGATTTGGAATCAGCGTGAAATTCTTTATCTGTATAGTGAGTTTCAAGTCAATCGGAGAGAAAAAATTTTCAACATTTTTCGAAAAAACGACAGAGTTAGAATTTGGGACGTTTTGGTGTGTAGCGCCCAAACGAAGCATCGGATGAGAAAACGGAGGCCAGATTCGGAATCTACGTGAAATTTTGGGTTAGGAAGGATGTTTCCAGCGAAATCGGAGAGAAAAAATTTTCGGCTGACGTCCCCCCCCCTCTGGACAGCTTGCTTCGATTTTGGCTTCCAGTGGACGGATTTTGTCGTGCGATAGCTCGTTTGAAAGCTAAGAGTGAGACAAATTCAGTGAAACAATCGGCTTGTTCCTATCTGTCTTCATTCAAAAGTTAGAGCGGTTACAAGATTTTAGGTCGGAGCTCGCTCACCTGAAAAAATCCTAAGTGTCAGAGTGGCTTTGTATGGGTAAAAATTTGAAAATTTTCCAAAGTGTGGAATTTCGACCTGGGACCGTCACCAAAACATTTTTCATCAAATTTTGAAATTTCACTGACGTCCCCCCCCCTCTGGACAGCTTGCTTCGATTTTGGCTTCCAGTGGACGGATTTTGTCGTGCGATAGCTCGTTTGAAAGCTAAGAGTGAGACAAATTCAGTGAAAGAATCGGCTTGTTCCTATCTGTCTTCGTTTAGATGTGAGACGCCATTTAAGATTTTGGGACATTGGCGAAAAACGACAGAGTTAGAATTTGGGACGTTTTGGGCTCTAGCTTCAAAACGAAGCATCGGATTGGAAAACAGAGACCAGATTTGGAATCAGCTTGATGTTATTGTCCAATGAGGATCATCATCCAATGAGAATCAAGCATTTCTTTATAAATAGCGAGCCTTCCACAGTGAGAATCATTCCATCGTTGAATCACACGAGTGACGGACGCACATTTTCTCTCTCTCTAGTTCCCTGTTCTATTACCCAACTAAAATGGTAAGTCGCTACTTCCCTCCATCTCCTCCCTTGAACGTAAACTTAATACAATCTTTTTTCATTTTCAGGCATCTACTCCATCTGCTGCACTAGTAGGACAAAATGGCGGTCAAACGTTACTAGGTTCGCTACGGTCAGATCATCTACAACTGAGGCCAGTGGAAGAAACATCCAAGGTACATAATCCTACACCGCTACAGCGTAAATTTAAACAAGCCTTGCGTTATGATGATCATTTAGCCGTAGTTAATACCAAACGGGAAATGCTCCCTTCATCAGGGTTGTCAATGATTATCACTATGAAGTTAGGGGAACTTACTTACTGATCCACACAGGAGTCCGGACATTCGACAACAAACTTGATATTATTGAGAGGTACGTGTAATTAAATTTGGTATTTCCGTCGCCTCTTCTAAAGAGTGGTTGGCGAGTATAAAAGGATAAGCAATATAGAAAGATGTTGGGAGGGAAGCACAGTTGACTTCCGGTTGCAAATGGGGTGTAATGATCTTTTAAAGGTTGGTGAGACTTTATATTACCATGATGATGTGAGGGAGATCAGTGAGGTACTTGGGATATCCTTTTCCAAGTGAATGGGCTATATTATGGTCGACACAAGGATAATAAAATAGCCTCTTCTCTCCAATGCGATATGGAATCCTTCTATATATTCCAAAACCACCCAAACGTGGACTGAATAAGTGATCAAATCCTTCAAGCAGATGGTACGAAGCGCAGACGGCGAGAATGCTACATCAAAAACGCAAATCAAAGACGGAGAGATTACTAGTCCTTTCCTAACTCTAACCCTAAGACAATTCGCTTATGTCGCCTTTTGAGTGTCGTTAGACGTAGGTCTTATTAGATTACATTTTACTTCTTCGTTGCCACTCATATCATTTGCGTATTTTGTCGGAAAAGGCATCGATGTTAATTCCTTCATTTTGTAATATGTTATAGATGTTTCCTTAGGATGTGTAAATTTCCGTTTTAGGCTTCTATCTCATTTTTATGGATTGTGAGGGTGAACCTGTACAGGAGCTCAGTGCTATTGCTATGAACAATTGGACATATCAGATTGTTAGTGTCTATCATCAACATGCCAACTGCGATCCCAATGTTGATCAATGGGCGAGAAAACACATTTCATGGACTTAATCTGAAAATATTTGCAAGACTTGGGCTTTTCTTGTGAGAGTGCTCTTCTTATTGACTTATAAACGATGGTTAGCTTGCTTTCAATGTTATAGCACATTTGTAATAATCCTGGTAAGGAGGAGGAAAGTATTTCCCAATCTAATCATTGATGATATTTTGCTCCCGCCTTGGGATAGTAGAGTGAATCAACATTATCATGAAGTCACGAAACGTTTTAAGGATTTGTGTGTTCCTATTTTGTCTGTTCGTTGTAGTAGCTACGTTCATAACCAATGCTTCTTTCCTCCTTACCTCAACACTGCCAAAGTCCTGTATGGTTATCATTGCTCGCTGTATGATAGTTATCAGCTGTATCTATTTTATCTCTTTCAAACCATTGATTTATAATGCATGCTTGTTACCGTTATTCAATAAATGTTACTATGAGAAGAGTTGTTGTTTTCATGCAATGGATGGGTTAGATAAAGGGCGATCATGTCTTTCTCAAACGACTGCGGAACATTACGTTTTCATAGGCAAAGTTAAAAGGAGCTGTTCAAGATTATGTGATAAATTTTCATAAAGATGAGACGACATCGAAGCAGTGGTCGATGATGCTAGCACTCTATTTCTAGAGTTAATGAATACATTCTCTGATAGCATTGTCATGGCGCGATTAGTTGCGAAAATTAAGTTAGTCATTTTGGAAAGGAAGAGGTGGAAAGTCGCTCTTTCCATTTTGCTTCTTATTCAATGGAAGTGTAGATCACCCCGAAGAATTTTTTAAAAGACATATGATAAAAATTGCTGAACGTCTTAACGCATTTAACCATCATGGTAGCAGTCTAGTGATTGAAGCGATTTCAGATATTCACATTCAACTTTCCATAAAGAAAAATTGAAAATGCAGTGGTACTTGATTGTAGCACAACTGGTTTTCGAGCTATGTCTGCTCACTTCGAAGTATATTCCTTCTGTACATGCGTCTATTATTTAGAAAAGGCTAGCAAATTCATATCTTCAAAAAGACTTGCTATAGACATCAGTAACGGTGAAACTATGTGTTGCGATGTATGTAAGCGAAAGGATGGAAATGAAAAGCGCATCTTCAAGAGATGTAAGCAAGCTTTTTGTCAACGCTGTTTCATACGTAATTGCATTCAACTTTGCCAATGTAACCACTGTGACATTGCTCATTTCGAGTGTCACTTATGTCGCAATAGTAGTACCTATGCAAATGTGGTAAAGATAGGTTTTAGCAAAGACTAACACGGAAAATGGCGAAACGTAAAATGACGAAACGTAAAAGTCAAAAGTTTTCTTCAGCCATTCAAGCTCCCCGACGAATGAAAGCAAATCAGCGATACAATGCTATACGACATGCTAACGATAAATTCATTTGTGAAATTATTTCTCATGTGAGGAAGTTGAGGACGAAGAAATTAGCGCCAAAACAACGAAAGTTACTTAAGCGATATGCTACGAAATTGCGTTTCATCCCAATCCTAAAGTCACCCTTCAAAGAAAGAGGAAAACTCTAACACAAAAGGGCGGTTTCCTTTCAGCAATACTTCCAATGATAGCTCCTGCCGTGGGCAACCTATTGGGAAATATCTTTGGCTCTAAGCGTTAATTATGCAAATGTTGAGTCTCAAAGTAATAAAATGGATTTCAGACTTCAATGTGATAAAGTTCTGACTGTATCAGGTCCATCTCATGCAGGTAAAACTGTTTTCACGCTGAATTTATTGGATAAAAGAAGGGAGTTGTTTAAGGAACCTATCAATCGAGTGATTTGGTGTTATGGTATTTATCAACCGTCGCTGTTTCAGGAATTGCAAAGTCGCAACTTTATTCGACATGAAGGAATTATTCCAGTGGATAAAATTCAGTCTAATGATGTTGTTGTATTGGATGATTTATTAAAAGAAAGTAAGAATTCAAAAGATGTTACAGATATGTTCACTCGCGCAGCACACCATAAAAGGTGTTTTATCATCTATATTACACAAAATTTGTTTCCTGATGGAAAAGAAGCTCGTACACGAAACCTGAATACACACTATTATGCTATTTTCAAGAATCCGCGAGATAAAAGTCAATTTGAAATTTTAGCGCGACAAGTTGCACCCAGAGGATCAAAAGCCTTAATTGAAATTTTTCAAGCAGCTACTGAAAAACCATTACTGTTACTTATTCATTGACTTTACGCAAGAGTGTCCGGAAGAATTTAGATTTCGAAGTGATATTTTGAAAACTCCCATGATTATCTACAAACTATGAGTTCTTATTCTCGCATGATTGTTATTCCTCAGTATGAATATGTACAATTGACTGCCATGCAGCAAGTAAAGCAACCTCTTGCAAATCAAATGTATAGGAAAGAAATAGATTATCAGCAAAATGTTCACATCAAAGATCCACATCGTGCTGTATTATTACAATCGGAAACTGTTGAGCAATTGAAAAACTTGAAGAATAAGATGCGTGACTCTGTATCGACTGCTACACCTTTAGCATCTCGCGCACATGCCATATCTCTTTTCAACAGTATTGAACCCCATCTCAATGTAAATGATAGAGGAGAAATCATTACAGATGAAAATAAAGTGATTGATGCTTCACGTTATGAAGACTTGATTCAGTATGCGACACGTAGAAAGCGCCGTCAGGGCTATGTTCCACTGGTTGGTCATACTTTCTTAAACTATTGAAAAAGCATAATGTGCCAAAATTTGTTTTAAATAATGAGACATTGAAAGAACTTGATTCAACAGTGGCTACTACTCCAATGCTTCAGGCGATGAAAATGCCAACAAATTGGTTTTAAGGCGTCACTGCTACATCCCCTCCCACACTCACTAAGCAAACAAGAGGAAGAACTCGACGTAGATCTACATCGCCACTAAAACTGGTAAAAGGAAAACGTTAAAACAGCTCCTCCCAGGAAATACATGTTCTCAGACTATTAATATGAAGCAGATGTGTTGGCTTGCCATGTAATGAGCCGCCAGAGGTGAATGTCGTTGTCACTTGCACTTGCTGCGCAGCTCTCATAATGAAACCCCTAAGCAATGTGAACACGATCGCAAAACCGCTAAAGCTAAATGCTGCAGTTGTTGTAAATGTAGAAAGGCACGAAAACAAAAAGATGAGAAGGAGGAAAAAGAGTCAGTCGTCATCGACTGAACGTTTGAAGTCAATCTATTATGATGTAAAACATCCGGCAGGATTTGCATCTATCAAGAAATTATCAAAAGCGAGTGGTCTTCCACAATCACAAGTGAAACGATGGTTAAAGGGTCAGGCTACCTATACACTCACAAACAAGCGAAAAAGAAGTACCGCACCCGCCATTATATTGTTCATGACATCGATGAACAGTGGCAAGCAGATTTGTGCGATGTTGCCCTCCATTTCAAATCATAACTCGGGCAATAATTTTATTTTAACCGTAATTTAAATTTTCTCGAGTTATGCGTGGGCTCAACCTTTAAAAACTAAAGAAGGGAAAGGAGTAGCAAAAGCATTCCCAAACAATTTTTCGAGAAGGTCGCATTCAAAAGAATTCAGAGTGATCAAGAAAAGAGTTTGAAAATCAGCATGTGACAAGATTATTTGAGGCATGACATTGAGTTGTTTAGTGTAAAGAGCGCTTATAAAGCTGCACTCGTTGAACGTTTTAATCGCACATTAAAAAATCGCTTGTGGCGACATTTGACTGCCAACTTGACACAAAATTGGACAAAGGTTCTACAAGATACACTCCATGCCTACAATCACTCTATCCATCGTTCTATTGGACTCAGACCAGTAGATGTAAATGCTGACAATGTAGATAAAGTGCGCGAATCATTCCAACGTAAACGCACTCATGTGAAAAGTGATGTGAAAATTGGCGATAAAGTTCGTATCTCAAAAGTGAAAAGTGTTTTTGCTAAAGGGTACCTCCCGAATTGGACAGAGGAGGTATTTACAGTATCAAGGATTAATCAAAAAGACTCTCCGACCACCTACAAGTTGAAAGATTACGATAATGAAGAAATTGAGGGTAGCTTTTACCGCGATGAGATTGAGGTAGTCACTGAAAGTGAAACATATTTGGTAGAGAAAATCATTCGATGTAAAAAACGGCAAGGTGAAGAATGGTGTCTTGTTAAATGGACTGTTTATCCTTCAAGTATGAACTCTTGGATGCGTCGTGCCGACATCTTTCATCTAAGTGATCGACAGTGATTCATGCAAAGTTGTACTAACAATGTTTAGGGTTTGAGCTATGAATCCAACTGCCTCATTTTATTCACGACCCTCCTATGTAAGTGGCGGAGGACAAATTTACATCGGTGCTCGCCGCCAACGTGGAGGTAGCATACTTGGTGCACTGAAATCTGTTGTAGCACCTCTCATATCCAATGTCGGTAGATCTTTGAAACGAAATGTTTTAAGTAATGCCGTTGGCTTTGCTGGTGATGTTGCTAGTGATCTTTCCAGAGGTAGAAGTTTTAAGAGCAGTTTGTTGAATCGTGGGAAGGAACGCGGTTTAAAAACATTGAAGCAGACCATTGCTGGTG